>CAKNWT010303492.1:0-10104 GCA_932066315.1 Andricus coriarius | reverse complement strand
ATGCTGTGGTGGATTCCACGACCTCTGGTACTTTCCACGACTTGTGATTTATAGACAGTTTTTAAATCTTCTTACGGAAATTTCCGACCCTTGTTATTCAGAAGTTGTTAAATATTGTTAACAATTACAACTGTTAATATTCATAAGCTCTGATACAAAATCTTCTAATTACTTGGAAGCAGGATTCTTGAACTTTTTTATCTCTTTCAGTACATTATCAAGAAGATTGTGTACGTAAAATGCAATGTTAAATAACTATATAAAATGAATGACATAAGTAATGTCAAAGCACACACATTATTAAAAATTATGTTTGTTTAGTTAAAAAAAAATATGTCCAGGGGTTGCTTCCACGACAATTTTCGATATATATAGTCAGCTTTCAAATCTTTTTACGAAACTTTTCTGACTCTTGCGCTTTAGAAATCGTAAAATATGGCTAAAAGTTGCATTTGTTAAGATATAGCAGGTTTAAGAAAGTCTCAAAAAAGAATTGCATATTCCCGTTATCTTGTAACAGGTCCAATTTTCAAAACTGCTTATAAATTTTTCACTTTGGCTTAGGTATCTGAAGTCTGTTCCTTATAAAATCGACGAAAAGTTCGAAAATACATTTTTAGAATTTAAGTTATGCTATAAAATTTATGTACTATGGAAATATGTTGTTTTTCCCCCTAAAAAGTTCAAATGTAGAAAACTGAATATTTTAGCATATTACTAATGAAGCCGTCTCATTATTACGAATTTTTTGTAGGTGCAGTTTTTA
The DNA here is from genome assembly GCA_932066315.1 of Andricus coriarius. Classification (NCBI taxonomy): domain Eukaryota; kingdom Metazoa; phylum Arthropoda; class Insecta; order Hymenoptera; family Cynipidae; genus Andricus; species Andricus coriarius. The sequence goes on along the minus strand of CAKNWT010303492.1, from coordinate 9,338 downwards.
GAAGTAATATTTTTTCATAACAACAAAATAATTATATGTTTCTATTATTCAAACTGAAGAAATTTGAATTTTAATTCAGTGTTGATTTAAAAATGACTTTTCTTCTCAAAGTAGATAAAGAAAACATAGTAGATTGCAAGTGGCCTACACTTTCAATAAAATTACTTTATAATCAATACATTTTTGCTTCTGTGTTTCATTTTTTTTAAATTTGTATATTTATCAAAATATTACCACGAAATATTAATTCTTAATGATTCTTCCGCAGTATTCCAATTTTTGTGTTATTTCAGAAATAAAGTCATTATGTGTCTTCTTAACTAAAATGATGATTTTTATTTCTTGAACTGGGATTATATGAAGACCAAAATTTATTAATGCTCCTTGGCAGTATAGACATAAATGAAGATTGGAGGCGGTCCCTTAATAAATGTATACAGTGGCATTTTCCACGACGGGGGCGTATCCAAAAATGGGCTGGCAGGTGTGGGAGATATATATAAAGACGTGGAAAAAACCGGTACATATCATTCCAGACTTAATTTGATTTTTTTCGAAAAATAATAAGAGTATATCGACAATTTGAGCATATGTGTTCGATACATACCTTCTAACATCGATATATACAATAAAAAAAATGAGTCGTGGAAACAACCATTGGATATATATATATATATAATTTAAAAATAAGGATTAGTATTCCAATGGAAAGCTTGCGAAGCATTTTGAATGATGAGAGCAAAATTTTCAGCAAGGTGAAGCAAAATTAACAACTCTCTTTCTTCAAACGAAAATCTATGCATGTCGAGTCGATGTCGACCTGCAAGTTTAATTCAGAGAATGGCCGAATTCTGTGCAGTGATAATTTGTATATATAAATAGTTTAAACTATTGTTAATTGATGTAAACCTTTCAAAAGTCATTAGTAAATATGTTAATCCATCATTTTTGTCCCGAAAATACAGGTCTGAAATTCTTGAAAATGTATTCTAATCAGGAAGCGTGAACGAATTACGTAACATTAAATAGAACGGAGTCTCATTTCTTTTACAGTAATCATGATAATATACAACAAAACCTCGAAAAGAACGTTACGGTGAGGCGAGGGATAAAAAGAGTCGCAAAAACGTTAGGTAATTAGTGAACGCTATTTTGAAAACACTTTTGTTTCCTAATTTGTTTATAACTATATGAAAAATTTTTGATGCATTTTGAAATGCTGAACTTCATTTTTAGAAAGTTTCTGCACCAATCAAAAGTATTTTTGAGTAAATCGAATTTGAATAAATCAGCGTCGGTCGGTGCACAACTGCACAGGCTGGGATGGCCGGCCTATTGTCAGTCCCATAATGAAACAGTATAAAAAACCCTTCAAAAACCAATCATAGTGAATTGAATTCATATTTGTAGAAAGGAAGTTATGACCATTTGAAAATAACCGATTACAAGTTTAAAAATGGTTATTTCTGAACCGCACAAGTGCTAAAAAATGCATATTGTATTCACATAAAGGAGCAGAAATTACCATTTTTAAACTTGTAATCGTTAAAAATATCTATGATTTTCTGAATTTTATGATTATCTGTCACTTTAACATGAACGCGCTTTTTACCGATTATGCGAATCAGAAATATTAATTTTTGAGCTTGTATTAGTTAAAAATACGAGCACAGACGATTTTTCCATTGGGTCTATACTAAATAGGTACATATGTGGAACTAATTTGCATTGTTTACGGCTTCCCTGGGTCGGAAATAACTATTTTAGAGCCTTTGGCGATGAGAAACCTATTATTCCTCCCTATTTTGACATATGATGACCTTGCGCCAACTAAAAACATTTTTTTAGGTCTCTATATTTTTTGGAAGTTCTTTTGGCACCTATCTGAAACTTTTTAGCTCTACCGAAAAACGAAAGCAAAACGTTTAATTTTTTCGATACGCCCTACTGCATAATTACCAGATTTTGAATGAAAATGTGGAATTTTTCCAAACAATTCGTGTTCTGCAATACGAAAACTACCCGGGTATTGATGGTACATACTCGAAGAAATCAGCTACATTTTGAGCTTATGACGAACTCTTAAGATTGAAAAACGAGTCGCTCCGGCATTTTTAAGGTGAAACTTCGAAAAATTGTTTTTCGACAAAAACGCGTCTAAATGTGTCAAATACCATAAGAGCACGTGTTATACTTTTTCTTCAAATATAAGATATACTTCCCTCCAGTTTCTTTCGGAACATGAGAATCCTGATACTAGATTCAGTATAGGTCCTAGTATCATCTTTTACTTAAGCCCGAAAATAATAATTTTGACCTTGACTTAAAAAAATGCAAATATCTCACTAAATTAGAACCGAGCATAATGGGCCATCCATAAATTACATAACAGATTTTTTAGGGGAGGAGCGGTAGTCAGGCAAAATGTTGCTATCTGTTACATGAAAGAGGGGGTAGGGGTGAATTGATTCTGTTACGTAATATTTTTAACAAATCAAACTTATAGAGAATCCACGTATCCAAAATTATAGTATGTAACGTTAAAGTTTAGTAATTTTACAATAAAATATAAGATAAGTATTTTGATTTATTACCCCTCATTCTATACAAAAATATCCATTATATCTAAGTTTCTTCAGACTAACTGCAAAATCCATTCAATATTGTTTATATTAATTGAGTCAAACTAAGATATATGAAAAGATTCGAAGCAATTTCAGAGGATTTCCAAGGTTCACAAGGTTTCACAGGGTTTCTCTCTAATAGAAGTCAACAAGTCGCAGTATCAAGCTCTCAGTTTGCACTCATGTCTCCACGCAGAGCAGTGGATACCCTGAATACCCTTAGATTCGAGAATACCCTGATATTTATATGAGTCGCCCTCAGCCATTGGTCCGTTGTCATTGTGCAATATAGCTCTCTAGCTCTACAGTCCCTAATTCTCCTCTCATTGAATGCACTAATCTGCATTTATCTAGTTCGAACTCCATGTGATTATCATCAGAAAACTGCTTTGTGACATCGATCACTTGCTGCCGTTTTTGGTCTGAACTAGCGTATAGCTTCAAGTGATCCATGTATAGAAGATGGGTCAGTTGATGATCATCCTCATTATCGTGTATTCTAAACCAATGAAACATGCTATTTAGTGTTTCGCTCTATGGTTTCAACGTTGAAGAGAACCGTAGTACACTGAAGGAGTCTCCTTGAAAGATACCCGTTGTAATGCGTATTGATCTGCATATGACTGGTTGACCATGATCAAAATACTTTATTCTTGTACCACAAACCATCATCGCAAGACTTAGAAAGTCGTTCAAAAAGTCATGTGGCACGGAAGGTAACGCTTGCTTCTTGTCACTGTATGCTATGTGCAAGTTTCTTTGATGTTTACGAACCTGCGTTATGGCAGCAGCGTCTATGGTGACCAGATTTTTGCTTTCCCGCGAGTTTTTACAACATTTGTATGGTTCTTCTGTAAGGATGTCATTCTCATCGTAGTGAGAATATACCTCATCTGCAACGATAGCTGTGAGACATAAAGCCATAATTCAGATGGATTTAGCGTGTCTGGTTTTTTAGGCAACATATACGTAGTCCCTTTGAGCATTAGGCCTGGCATTAGGTATGGGTGTTCGATGATCTTTTGAAAACACCTTGCCAAAGCAGAATTCACCTTCTTCATGTACTTGTACCAGAAGTTGTGCACCATGTTCGGACATGGAGCTTACCAGATACTTGCCCTTTTGAAAACCGCTGAAACATCTGAGGCTGTGATATTTGTTAGCTTCATTTCAGGGTTATTAATAGCTCTTGCTTTGTTTAGTTGAAACCATGTGGCGTCTAGATTGCTTCTGTTCTTTTTTTCCCGAACACCCGACCAGTAGTTACTCATGTATTCCAATTGAAAGATTTCAGTGCCTTTCTGGTTGTTTTGCTTAACACTCAGTTTACGATAGAAACTTCTTTCATCTACCTCAAAAGTTCGATTGTCTTGCCTTCTTGCACTATTTTTCTTGTTCCGACGCAGTCTAGTAGCAAGAACATCAAGCATCTGCAGTTGGGAGTCTATAATCTCATCCAATATTGCTGGTGTCAATGTCTCGATGTACCGAGGGTGAATGATTTTAGTAACATGGTATTTCAGCTTTCTGGTTCTATTTCCTTTTTGATATTGAGTCAAACGACCCAACTTGCACCTTACTTTGATTACAACCATATCCAACCCAATCTTCCATGGTGGATCTCGATCCCTTCCTGGGGCAAAGACTGTGTTTTTAGGCCTAGTTCTGCGGCCCAGCGTTCTAACGACTGCCGCAGCTGCACAATATATTAGAGTTTTCACCTCTAACGCAGTTTGTATTGCGTTCAAATATAGAGGCAACATCTCGCTGTTCAGATGTTCTGTTAATACACGGAGATTCTTTGTATTGTTCATCTTGGACAGAGAATGTTTTGGTTCTACATGTCTGAATTCTAGTAGAGCATGACCGAAATTCCTCTAAATGTGCTGTGTTTTTTTTTCTTGGATTTCGCTGTTCACATCATCGTTATTAATGTCCGGATGTGGTTCTGGTGGATCCGGTACTTGATATACATTGTCCCTAGCACCTATGCCTTCAGTTTCAATCAGGCCTTCGTTGTCCACATGTTCTGAAGGGAATTCATCAATAGGAAGCTGTTGTTCCACTTCCATTTTGATGAGAGCTATTTCAACAGCCGAAAACAATCTGTTTACGGATATTGAGCGCCTTCGGTCTGCTAGATTCTGCTAATATATTCTTGTGTTATGTCCCCAGTTATTGTTTTTATGTTCAGTAATCGAAATTTTGGTATTGCGATTTCCCATATTTACAAAATATATTTTTATATTTTCTGGGAGTTTATTTTTATGTTCAAAGGTTTCTTGGATAGGGATAGAGTCTTTTATTGTATTATTAATTATATTCATTCAATCATATAGGCTTTTATCTGTCGAATCAATGCTATCAAGTGTTGAGTTTATTATTATTCTACTGTTAATGAGTTCTTTAAATTTTTTCCAGTGAGCTTTTCTATAGTCAAAAAGTTTGGGAGAACACAGCAGTTCGATGTGAATTTAATCATCACTTAGCAAGATTAAGACTGGTTTATGGTCAGAGCAAAGTTCATCAAGAACATCAATTGATTGCATATTCACAATGTTTTTGTTGATAGCTAGGTCTACGTTGCTGGGACGAGCTTTTGGATTATAAGGATATAGAGAAAAACTGTCTGGAAATTCTAGGGCAACGGGATTTCAATTTATGTAATTATATATTATGTTTCCATTTTTATTATTATTGTAGAAGTTTCAGCTGACATGCTTGGCATTAGGGTCTCCAGCTATTATAACCTTGCTACTCAGGTTGAGAATCAAATTTAATGTAGTTGTGCTAATGTGACTTTTTTGCGGGACATATATAGATACTAATATTATTTGGCTTTCTAGCTTGATTGCATGTGCTTCAAATGATTTGATATTATCTAGCGTGATTTCAATGCAAGGGAGATGGTTTTTAACATACAGGGCTACTCCGCCTGCAGGTTTTTTGCTAGGCCCATCTTTCGTAAAGCATTTATATCCAGGTAACCATGATTTAGATTTTCTATGGAACCATGTTTCCTTAACCATGAATATACCTGCATCGTAGCTATCAAGAAACGCGGGTATTTCAAGTTTTTTGTTTTCTAAGCGACTCCCGTTCCAGTTTATTATTTTTAAGTTTTGGTGTATGACGGGACTATCTATCAAGTTCAACAGGTAGCTGGCTAATTGCTTGTAGTCTTTGGAAATTATTTTGGCATGCATACAATTTTTCTATAAGCTTAATTGCTAGTTTGAAGAGTTTACTTATATCAAATAGTTGATCTATTTCCTGGAAGACGCCTAGTAGATCCTGTATGTCTGGTGTTTCATTGACTTTAGGTTCAGTTGTGCGTTGATTATGCTCTCTCAGCGGAGTCTTGCCAGTTGGCCCATATGATAGCGTATTATGTGGTCGAGTTGTTGCAGGCAGTGTTGATCTTGGCAGGTTGTATTGCTCTCTGCTTCGTGGTAGAGGTGGAACATTCAATGATTAATTTCCATTGTTGTAGACTGTTGAAGTACGATGATGTTGTAGTTGTGAACTTCTTTTCATCCTTAGTAGTGCCACTTTTTCGAGATGCTTTTTATATGTTTCACATCCGCTGTTGTTTGCAGGGTGTTAAACATTGCAATTCACACATTGTGGTTTTTGTTCACTGGGTTGTGAGCAGTCTGTCGTGAGGTGGCTCACTAGGCACTTGACACATCGAGGTTTTTGATGGCAATTTTTCGTACCGTGTCCAAAATTCTGGCATCGTCAACACTGCGTGACTAGTCTTGTATTACGGTACTTTTCCCATTGAATTCTCATATAGCATACTGCCTTGATTTTGAAGGCATCCTGAAGCTTAGCATCCTTATGGCGAATTACCATGTAGACGGGCGAATCAAAAGCAGGAGCGTGTTCTGCATCCTTTGTTGTTGTAGCCTTGGTTTTTAGCCTGAGTGCTTTCGTGATTTGTAGTCCTCGTCGCTCCAGATCGTTTTTTATATCACTCTCTGCCAGGTATCCCAATCCGTGGATAACAAGCTTCTGTGGTTTGCCTTGTTTCATGGAATATGTGTAATAAGGCACATTTCTCTCAGCAAACAGCCTTTTAATTTTCTCATGGTCCTCTTGTTTGCCAGCGTAAATAGTTATTCTTGTAGAGTTGTAGTGCTTCTTTACTTCTGGATCTCCCTCCGTCACTTCATGTTTCAAGTTAATTAGCAATACATAATCTTTGACATAGCTTTCTATTATAATTGGAGGCGTTTTTTGCTTTTTGCTACTTCTATTGTTCTCGTTATGGGGTGGTGATGCATCTTGATTTTCCTTTATGTCAGTTCCATTTTCCTTATTCTCCTGTTCCATTCTTTTCACTTCTTCTAAGGCTTCGAACCCATTGCTGAGTTTGATTGCTCCTCTTTTGATGTTTGCCGTCCTGTCATAGAGCTTGAATTTTTCAGTGATGGTGTCATCCCAGGCTCTCACCTTGAGTTTATTTTTGGCCGCCATTTTACCAAACGCCTCTACCTGTCTTAACGATTTGTTTAGAACATGATCACTTCGTCACTACGAGGAAACCCGTATCTAGTAGTTTAGTCATCATAAACCTCTCAATCACATCCAGAGAAAATGCTTTCACTCTGATCAATATCATTCTCTCAATCGGAATCGTGTCGGCTGGTTTTTTTTTTTTTTTTTTTTTTTGAAGGGGTCGAGGAGGGGAAATCTTCTGAAAGATACCCAAGGGAAGTGGGTAGTGCCGGATTTGCCCGTTGCGCCTACCGACTAAAACCCCTCCTCGTTTGGTTACCAACCCAGAAGGTTATGAACCGAGTTGAAAAGAAAAGAAGGAAAATCGAAATTGGTGGTCCGAGACAGTTAACCTGCAAGGACACTCGCGCCTTCTGAAGCGGTCAGAAGCTTTACTCGTGTAATTCGCGAGTGAATCGATGCTGGGATTTGGGTGATTAGCCACTGACAAACGAAGGTTTGCAGCGTATGAGTGAGCTGCTTCGGTGATGGATGGAAGCTTGGTTTCAACAAGGATTGGTTTATTGCGGATGAACCACGGGATATTTAAAGCGGAGCGGAGAAGGCGCATATAGGTGCCTTGAAGTTTTGAAAGATGGTGAGGAGCGGCAGAGCCCCAGATAGGAATCGCGTAGGTGCAGATGCTCCTAATTATGGCATTGAAGGCACGAGATTTGGTGGCTCGAGAAACTATGGGGTTATTGAAGAAGGGTTTAAGTGAAGTAAAAGCCCCAATGGCCTTATTGCGGGTGGCGAGGATTTGTTTGGCCCATATTAGTCTCTTGTCAAAAAGGACGCCGAGATATTTTGTGGAGTTACTCCATTCAATGGTAAAAGAGTTTACAAAGATTTTGGGAGGTTCGCGCCGGCGACGTGAGAAGAAGACAGCTTCAGATTTAGATTTGTTGATTTCAAATCTCCATCCGTAGTACCAGTCAAGAACTATTGGAATAAATCTGTTTAAGCGAGAGGAGCAGTGGCTGATAACCTTGGAGGTTTCAAGAAAACCAACATCGTCAGCGTATTGAGCCGTGAGAATTTTCTCATCAATAGGGATGTCGTAGCAGAAAAAGTTGAAAAGAGAGGGAGAAAGTTTGGAACCCTAAGGGACACCGGAGGTGATAAGTTGGGGTTCCGATAAGGATATTCGAACACGAGCTCTAAAGCTCCTATTCGTGAGAAAGGATTTGATTAAACCGACAAGATAGTGAGGAAACTTTAACTTGATGAATTTATAGATAAGACCGTCATGCCAGACTCTATCAAAGGCTTGTTTACAGTCCAGAAGAAGCATGGATGTGTGCCTGCCCTTGTTGAGATTTTCAGAGATATACTCGGAGACACGGAGAAGTTGGTGGACTGTACCATGACGTTTCCAGAAACCGCGCTGGGAGTCAGGGAGAAAGTTGTTTTGCGTGACAAAGTCATCAAAACGAGTGAGAATTATGAGAGGCTGAGAGGCTTACCCGCTTTAGGAAGAAAAATTACTATATCCTCTTTCCAGGCTAGGGGAAACTATAGTAGTCGCATCATTGCGTTCACAATGTTGCAGATAGCCACAATGTATTTGCAAGGGAGAGTTTTCAGTACATTATTGCTAATGTTGTCGTTGCCGGAAGCTTTTCTATTTCTCAAGGAGCGAATTGTGTCGGAGACTTCTTTAGGAGAGGTGGGTATGAAGTCAGTGTTTGTAACCGTGAAGTTTTGAGCAGTCTTTGAGACCTGGTCGTGAAAGTTAAAAAAAATTTCGACGCTAGGAAATGGGGAGCAATGATCTTTGAGAGACTCTGCGAAAATGTTCGCTTTTTCCTCATCGAGAGAGAATGATTGACCGTCTTTGACGAGAGAGGGGAGGTGGGATTTTCTGTTACGAAGGGATTTAATGACTTTCCAGCAACTTTTTGGATTTGATTCGGCTTCGGCTATGTAGGAGTCGAAGGAAGACTTATCGATGGGATGAAGAATGGTTTTTAGTTTCCTTTGAAGGGAGTTGAGACGCTGGCGATGTTTAGGGTTACGGTAGGACTGCCAGTGCTTGCGGGCTTTGTTTTTCTTGCGAATAAGAAGATGGGCGGAGGAAGAGAGTTTGGTTTGGCGAGCAGAAGTGGCGTGAATTAAAATGGCAAGTTGGACAGAGTTTTGGATGTCTTTTGTCAGGGCTTCAACAGCTGCATCCAGGTCAGAAGTAGATTGGATATCGCAGCATTTGAA
>CAKNWT010303485.1:0-11267 GCA_932066315.1 Andricus coriarius | reverse complement strand
TTCTGTAAAGAATTATAATTTGGACTTTGGGACAGGGAATTTTCTAACAGAATTATAATTTTCACTTCCGGACAGGGAATTTCCATAACGAATTATGATTTTCACTTTCGTTTCCATAAAAATTATAATTTTGACTTTGGAACAGGGAATTTTCTAAAATAATTATAATATTCACTTTGGGACAGGGAATTTTCTTAATGAATATTGATTTTCACATTTGAGCAGGGAATTTCCATAAAAAATTATAATTAAGACTTTGGGAAAAGGAATTTCTAAAAGAATTATAATTTTCACTTTGGGACAGGGAATTCTCTAAAAGAATTATTATCATTTTCATTTTGGGGCAGGGAATTTCCATAAAGAATTATAATTTTCAGTTTGGGACAAGGAATTCTCTAAAAGAATTTGATTATAATTCTCATTTTGGGACAGGGAATTTCCGTAAAGAATTATAATTTTCAGTTTGGGACAGGGAATTTCCATAAAGAATTATAATTTTCAGTTTGGGACAGGGAATTTCCATAAATACTTATGATTTTCACTTGCTATCAGGGAGTTTACGTAGAAAATTATAATTTAGAATTTGAGACAGGAAATTTCCGTAAAGAATTATAATTTTGTCATTTTGGAACAGACAATTTCTGTAAAGAATTAGAATTTTGACTTCAGGCAGGGAATTTTTTAAAAGAATTATAATTCTGAGATAGAACAGGTAAAGAATTATAATTTTCATTTTGGGATAGAGAATTTTCGTAAATAATTATAATTTTCACTTTGGAGTAGGAAAAAATTTCCGTAAAGAATTATGATTTAGACTTTGATGTAGGAAGTTCCGTAAATAGTTATGATTTTCATTTTCAATCAGGGAATTTCCGTAAAGAATTATGATTTTCACTTATGATCAAGGAATTTCTATAAAGAATTATAATTTTTACTTTAGGACAGGTATTTTCCGTGAAAAATTATAATTTTGTCATTGGGATAGGAAATTTCAGCAAAGAATTATAATTTGGACTTTGGGACAGGGAATTTTCTCCGAAAATTAGAATTCTAAGATAGAAAAAAGAATGATGATTCAGTCTTTGGAATAGGGAATTTTCGTAAAGGATTATGATTTATACTTTGAGATAGGGAATTTCCGTAAAGAACTAGAATTTTGCCATGAGGACAGGCAATTTCCACAAAGAATTATAAGTTTGGTCAGGGAATTTTGTAAAAGAATAATAATTATTATTATTAATTAATAAATAAAAATAAAAATAAATTATAAAATAATTATTATTATTAATTAATAATAATTCTGAGATATAACAGGGAATTTCAGTAAAGAATTATAATTTTCATTTTGGAACAGGGGAGTTTCGTAACGAATTATTATTTGATTTGGAACAGAGAATTTTCGCAATGAAACGGGAATTTTCGGAAAATAATTTTAAAATCCCTCTGAATGTTGAAAATTATAATTATTTACAAATTTCTCTATTTCAAATCAGAATTGTAATTTATATGGCCAAAAATTATCTGATTTTCTGACTCAGAATTATAATTCTTTTTCAAAATTCCCTGTTCCAAATCAAATTTTTTTTTTGAATGTTTAGAACTCTCTTGAAATCGTTTGAAATCATACAAATCTGTAGAACTCTTTTAAATTGATCGGTAAGAACTAACAATTGACTGGGAGAACATCGAGAATTCCACATTTTTCCCTCGGGTAGTAGACATCCTGGTAAAACTTACTTGACAGAAATTGCGAGGCCTTCTGGACTTTTGTATCCAAAGTTGCCCTCGACAACAAGAACGGTTTCATCCCCTACTTTTTTAAACGACGTGACTTCTTCCCTCTGCACTCCATTTTCAGTGTTTCCGGCTGGCTGCTTAACTGGTTGCTTAACGCTAGGTGGTTTGCCTTCGCGGGGAAGTGGAAGCGCGAAAGCACCCGATCCTAGAGCAGAGGGTGGTGCTTTTTGGTTCGCTGATAATACATCCGCCTTGACGGTGGTGATAACGATCAAAGAGCACAGCACCTGAATATACCATTTTCATTAAATCCGCTTCCAATTTTATATTTTTTATGAGAAATTATCCTCTATTCCCCAATTCTACTTTTGTTTTCGTCAACACATTTCACATTAAAAAGAAAAACTTTTGTTTAGTTTTAAAGCATTAAAAAAATATTTTCTACCGAATAAAGCAGATGAACCAAATGTTGATCATTGTATAAATATGCTGAAAGTTATTTGTTAAAATATATTTAAATTTAATAATTATATTTTTTAAAACTGTATATAAATTAAGAGCTTAGGGAAACTATGATCCGCATTTGATTCCTCTGCCTTAAAAATGAGAAACGTACCACATATGTTAAAAATATAGATATAATTGCACTTTGTCTCATTATGAACACACTTTAATTAGACAGGAAATGAGAATTATTTTTGTAACTTTGACTACATATCGCGCGATTCGAGATCCTAGGCTTAGTAGCATCTCCGTTCAGCCGTTTTATACTTTTATAGTCTCTATTGCCCTCTCCGATCCCAGATTCTAGAACAAGAAGGATCGACAGGAGACGTAGGTCACGTCGGAGTGCACGACTTTTTCGACTTATTGAAAAGGTTCATTTACATTTCTTTTGCAAATGTTATGAAACACGCAGAATAAACTGAAGAATCTTGTTTCATTTTGAAAATAGATGAAACTTGCAAGTTTAGGCTTTGAAAAATATTTATTTTTAAATATCCAAAACCTTCCTCACACATATACACTGTTAGAAATTTCTGTAGGAATTTTCAGAGACGCGTCACTAAAGCTTTATGCAGAAACAGTTTCTAAATTTTCCTAAACTGTAACAGAAATTTCAGCAACGGTAACTGCATAACGCTTCAGTCACATGTTTCAGAAATTTCAGTTACAGTTTAGGAATTTTCAGTTACTGTAACTGAAAATTTCAAGGGGTTACAAAATTTTTTTGGTTTATTAATTTTAATATAAAATATATAGTCTATATTTGTCCTGAGAATATAAATAGTAAGAAAATAAGAGTGAAGTTAATACAAACGACTACTCATGTATATTTATGTTATAATAGTACGTATTAGTTATTTACATACAAACTTCGCTCGTACATAGACTTACTATAATTTATATTTTTAAGACAAATAGACACTGCAAATTTATATAAAAATTAATGAACCAAACAATATCCGTTCCTTGATCTACGTTGTAAATCAATAAATGAGAGCAATGAGAGAGAGTACGATTAAAAATTACACACTTAACCTATCTAGCCAGGAAGGTGTCATTTGACGTAAATAGCAGACTCACCATCCATTTGAAACCTGGATCAAATCCTTTTCACTATTGAATTATTTTAATTCATTTTGCACTTTATTGCCGCCGATCACCATTGAAACGCCATGCTTTGTCTCCTCAGAACGCGATCGAGAAGCAACGAATGCGCATGCAACTGATGCGCACTTCATTCGGTTACGATAACTTATATTTCTGTTACCGTTTAGGAATTTTGAAAAACTATTTGTAATTTTCAGACACCGTTTCTGAAGTTTATTGAAAATTTAGTAAATTTACTATAAAAGTTACTGGATTTCGTTTTCAGCAACATAATTTCGTAAATTCCAGTTACTTTAGTATCTTAAATGTGTCGGAATTTTCCGAACATTTCTAACAGTGTATGTAATATTAATCAAGTTTTAATATGCGTAAGTAAAATTTGGAAATTCCGCTTTTTCCAACAAAGGGTGCATTTTACTCAATCCAAAAAACATATTTTTTGCACATTTTCAAAAAATTATAGATTAACTCTTCGTGGTCTTACAGGGCGATATTTTCCACAATTTATTAACGAGCCATACTTTTTTTCAAGTAAATAAATACTTCAAATGATTCAAGTAATATTTTATGTTTACCGCAGATTTCTTTGTTTTTATGTGCGACTATCTCCGCAAAAAAGGAGATTTTCAAGAATTTTGTTCTCAAAAACTACTTTCTATAATTAAATAAAATTTTGAGCGTTCAATAATGCTGTCTCAAAATTTACAAAAACAATTCTTTTACATAACATTGTTATTTAGTTTAGGTATTATTTAACAATAAACAAAGTGTTTAAAAAAAAGGCATGTCCACTGCCTGTACGATATCTCCAGTCAGCATCATCTGAAAGAAAGAAATCAGTAATTTTCTTTATTAGTATGATTTTTATTGTTAATTTAACTATGATAAAATAAAAAATGTAAAGAATCTCTTCGTTACTCTTTATATATCTTTGTTTAGAATAAACGCAGAAAATTTGAAAGTAATCGTTTGAAAACTTTTTGAGAAATCGTGTGCGCAGGAGCGCAAAAACATTATTTCGAGAAAAACGCGTTTTAAGTTTTCGGAACACAAAAATTGTAAGAAAAAGTTACTTACACTTAATCAGCGATCTCTGCTCCACATATTTTCTTCACATATACACATTTAAAATTAAACGGCAATAATTCCGGATATGCATCGAAAACAAATCCCACCGCTGCGCTGAAACATAGAGCATCCGGCTTTTGCTCCAAGCTCTAAAAAGTATAGAACAACTCCGAATTTCTGTGTGAAATTTTGATATGATATTTCTGAATATATAACTTGTTGAAAAATGCAAAAAAAAACGATTTTTCAAAAGTGATCACACAAAAAATGTCGTTTTTGTTTCTAATTTTTATTACTGTCCACTAGCAAAAACTGTACATACAAAAAAGTTGCCATAATTTTTTTTCTCCAAAAATTTGAGTCGGGGATGCTTAAAGTTGGAAAACGAAACGACCTATTCGATATACTAATGTTGTTGACTCTCCAAGAAATTAGATAATCGCAATAACTTTTTTCGCTAAAAGATGCGAATGTGAATGTACGTGATACACGTAAATTGATCATATTATCTGAATCAGAAATACGACCGAGATATATTACGAAAAAATTATGCAACTGTAAATACCCCCTATTCCTCAATGCTCAAGCGCGATTAAATCATATGAACTCGACAGGCAAGCAATCAAGCTCGAGGAATGATTTATTTTTGAAACCAGAACATGGCAATAATCGTGGGATAAGAAGATGATCGTGAAATGTTTATTCTTGGGCAACTAAGAAGCTATACATAAAAGCAGTCAAGAACTTACGTGTGCCCTTCGATGCCGCGAAGAATTCGTGTCGGCATCGCTACTGTTTGGAATGTGGGTTCGGGAGACACAAATGTCAGCGAGGACTAGCACTATGTGGAATAGATAATAGACTATAGACTGAGGCATCCTATTAAAGGTTCAAAGATCCTGCTGGCCTTTGACGACTCCACTTGGAGACAATAAATTTTCAAGCCATCAGCAAATAATTGCCACCATATATGGACAAATAAATTAACATAAATTAAGTACTATTGTTTTGGAAGCCACTGTGATCCCACGCGGAAAAAATTTACATTTCAAGAAGATTAAATAAAATAAATGTTACAAAAAATTCACCAGAATCACATTTCTTCCCTTTCGAATCGCTTCACGGAGAAATTTTGAGATTATACTACCTGACAAAAATTTGTCACCTTTCATTTTTAGGATTAAACTCTGACTTTTGCAAATAGTAGATATATTATATAAATTTTACGAATAGCGAGCGTCCTCCTTTCAAAATGAAAGGAGGTCAATACAGAATTTTTCGGTTTATAGCTATCATTAAATTATGCTTATCTACTAATAGGTATTCAATGTTCATTTTTTTACAACAAACAATGGAATCTTAAGTACAAGGCACAATAAATTACTACTAATTCTCTTAGTAATCTCTTATTCAATCATTTGCAATTAAAGACACAAGTGAAAATATGCATTTTGTACGTGGAAACCCACGTAATTTCACATGGAAATTAGAAACACCTTCCACGTCCCAGTCGACGTGGAAATTAAGTGAAAATCCACGTGAATTCGTCCAAATATGTGGAAAACTGAAATACATTCCAACGCGAAGATTCACGTGAAAATCAATGTAAATTCATCCCAATGAGAAAAAATCCACATGAAAATTTGATTCATCTTTCACTTGGAAATTCAAGTGAATTTATTCAAACCCGTGGAATTCCACATGAAAATTTGAAACACCTACCACATGAAATCAAGCAATCTCGAAAAATACCCCTCTAAATTTAATACTGCTGTCTCAAAATTTACAAAAACAGTTCTTTTACATAAAATTATTATTTAGTTTAGGTATTATTTAACAATAAACAAAGTGTCTAAAAAAAGGCATGTCCACTGCGCGCACAACATCTCCAGTCAGCATCATCTGAAACAAATAAATTAGTAACTTTCCTTATTAGTACTATTTGCTTATTAGCTCTGGAGTAAGGAAGCGGATTTTTTTATTTTGCAAAATATCAAAATGGCGGCAGTATAAACATAAAATTTCAAAAAATCGTGTTTTTTTTCTCTTTTCTTGTTAATTCAACTATGATAAAATAAAAAATTTAAAGAACCGCTTTGTCACTTTGTAGATATTTATGTTTAGAATATATATAGAAAATTTGAGAGTAATCGTTTGAAAACTTTTTGAGAAATCGTGCGCGCAGAGAACAAAAACGTTTCGAGAAAAAAGCGTTTAAAGTTTTCAGAACATAAAAATTGTAAGAAAAAGTTACTCACACTTAATTCAGCTCTCAAAAGTATAGAAAGACTCCGAATTTCTGTGCGAAATTTGGATATGATATTTCTGAATACATAACCTGTCGAAAAATGCAAAAAAATCGGTTTTTCAAAAGTGAGACAGTAGAATGACTCCTTAAAAACAAGAGAAAGGCAAATATCGAGTAACAGATACAAGTTTTTTTTTTAACAAGACATTTAATGTTCGTTTAATATCATTTAATATCTGTAAGCTCGGCAGAGTCAACAGTGTTACAAGATTTTCGTGCATGCGATGTTCGTCCGCGGGAACTTAATTCTAAATTAATACAAATCATCGTCACATAGTCCAACCAGCGTCCAGTCATGCCTCTCACTTCAAACGCGGATCTTCGGCCAAAAATCTTGTCCGTACGACGATTTTCTATTCGATTTATTCTTCTTATTTTCTCTCCTTAAGAAAACCGGCTAAAAAACGCATTTTCGTTTTGTTAAAAAGTTAGAAATCTAACGTCGACGCACACATCGATCTGTACTTGTAAATATAATATAATAATCAGCGATCGGCGGTAAAAAAATCGTTGAAAAAGAGTTGGCGCTAAAATTCATTTTGCAAAGTCGCTTCGTATAAAAAACACACGAGAAGATCGAAATGCAATCCAGATCGAACTTTAGTCCCTAAGTTTAGTGTGAAAAACCTGGGCAAGCTTTCATCTTCTTCTATCTCGAGGAAGAGGGATCTCTAATTAATATACAGTACTTTTCGTCGATATCTCTTTGAAATTAAATTCATTCAAAGTCATTCTTTTTTGGATCAAAAATCAACATAAAAATAAAATTCAAACTGGTTTCTAAGGAGGAAAGATATGAAGTAAAAGTATAATTCATTGCAAAGCGAGATAAAAATTCTGGGTTACCACACCCATCATCCTTGATGAGAGTCAGATTGTAAAATACTTTTTTAACATCAGTTTTCCAGTTGTTTTCTCGCAGAACTGATAACCCAGATAAAAATGATTATGGCGAAGTCTATCGAAGGATAGTAACGGTGAAAAAAAAGAAAATAACAAAAGGAATGAGGCAAAAGGTGAGTAAAATTATAATAAATTAAAATTAATTATAATTTATCTCAATAGATTTTGAAATTTTTTTACTGACATGAGTCATTTAAAATATAAGATTTGATCTCATCTTAAGCAATTGGTGCCAATAATTCAAGTCTGCTCCGTGCAATACTGCATTAAATTAGTCAAAAGTCACTCACTCGTTTTCTTATTTTTATCTTATTCATATACATGCACTATTGTCCTAGAGCAGGCTTCAATCGTCTTTCAATTGTCTTTCAGTTTTCCGTACCATCATGGACTAAACCTAATCTTTACCAAGATTTTCCGTAAATATTCAGGATTTCACGATTACTTACAGTATGTATAATACATTAATTCGCTACATTGGCAAAGAAAATAAACAAATGTCCTCACGAGAATTAAAAACAAAACGAATAATACGTCCGACACAGCTTAAAACAATGTACCCCAACAGCACGCAATTTTGCATGAAAACATTGCGGTAAAATATTGCAGCAATAATGCTGAAATGATGCGACAATTTTGTATCAAGATTGATACAATGTTGAGGGTGACTGGTAAATTATGATCAGGAAGTAGGATCATATCACGTAGAAGAGTTTCAGTGTCAGTTGATCCTTCGTTTTTGTACGTCGGCCGCCTCATTTTTACCGCATTATTTGATTATTTTTCGAGGTTGTATCAATGTTGTGATGTACAATACTGAAGCAAGATTGTCGCATAAATTGAGCAATATTTATTGGGAGAGAACACTGTTATATTGCAGTAACATTGCAGAAGTATTGCGTGCTGTTGGGGTAGCTACAAGTAAGTATACATAAATATATATACACATAGGAATTTAGAAACATACATAAATATCTGCACATGAATGAATCTATACTAATGAGGACATGTAGATACGATTCTCTAGCTACTCGAAACGAAAATAAATAAAGTTGAACGTGCACGTCTTCTACATTATGTGGTGGATGGGTAAATTAATCACAACGAAAACAATGCCTGCTTAAAAATTATGCGTTTTACATTAGTTTGTGCACTAGCAGCAAACGAGAGGGTCCCAGAGCTATTTCGAAGACTCCAGGACTCTCCGAACTCCGTATTATCGCTCCTGGCACCACAATCCTCGTGCTCACGAGAATTCAATATTTACAATTCACAATTACTCCCAAAATCCTGAATCTTTACTCTGTGTACACTGTACACGCTTTTTCGAAAGCTCATAGAGCTGCACTGTTCGTACGTGCAAGTGATTTTGAGTGTCTCCTTCCAGAGCTTTCCATAATTGCCAGAAGAGAACGACGAGGACAAATTTCCCCTTCGAGAAATCGCCTCTCAAGACGTTTTCTCCTGGCTTTAGTCACGATAATCTTAACGATAGTAGTAACCACAATAATTAAAAGCATAAGCTGGATAGCTACTATTCTGTATCTACAATATATTTCAATATATCTCCCCGTCTCGTGTCGTCGTATCACGTAGAAGAGTTTCATTGTCTGTTGATCCTTCCGGATCGTCAATCGTCTTCTACTACCATCAGTTGACGTTTTTTGTACGTCGCCCGTCTCACTTTTCACTGCCTCACTTTAGACGTGAGAGAATTTTGAAGGCTCTTGTCCTCACTGCACTGACACGAATTGACGAGGATTCAATCAGACTTTGAATCTTGATGCAGAGATGAGTTCGCTTTTTTCAATCTCTCTCCTCTTGGTCTTGTTACTGGAGCACGCAGCATTTGCACTTGGGCTTCTTCTTCAGGGTCACGTGCTCAACCTGTGAGGCGTCCCCGGGACCCTGGGCCGTCACTCTGCCAACTTCGACGGTCGCACTTGTTGTCGAGCCCACCTGGAATGACAAAATCTATTTTTTAGCATTGAAATATATGACGACTATGAGCTTCTCACAAACCGCCTTTAACTTTGGACACTATTATTCAAGATGTAAAGAATAGGATACGCACTTTTTCATTGACGGGCTTCGACGGTGTGCTGTGAGCATTTCCATTTCCCTGCCTCGTCGTCGAGTCCAGAAGGGGACTCGAACTTGAATCGTGTTCGCCCTTTCGTCCTTCACATCCTGGCAAGGGTGGGGCATTTTGTCCGGGGGTTGGCGTTATGGGCTTCCCACCTTTGATTAACTCGACTATCTCGTCAGCTTCTCTCGACAGGTCCCCATCAGGCCTAAACGGATTATCCCATCCGCTGTCCGTACTGAAAAAAAAACAAATGATTTACAGCTACAGACTTGATTCTTGTACAATATACAATCATATAATCAGGCTGAGTTGTTCAGGACTTATTGTCAGGATCACTTAAACGATACTGACAGCAGTAACCGTATATTTAAGATTGTGACACTAATTTAAAATTTAAACATTCATTTTAATAAAAGACTAGACAATTCTTCATTACTTGAACTCGATGCAATACTTCGTAACATTAAGAAATTTAATAAGAAATTTAATCCCATAATTTTATATAATTGAGCGTAGCCGAGGCCCCGTTATAAATCGCGTCCAACATGCGGCACGAAAAATAACGGCCCCGTTATAGCCAACAGAAGTATTTTCCCTCATATATGCAATAGTGTGGTATTGTTAATAAAATATGGAAATGATGCGCGGTTTTAATCCGACTGAAATTAAAAAAACACACCCTTCATACAGCTTATTTTACTTTCTATGGCTGCATGGAAGCTCAGCTCCGTCTTATTCATATCTATGGCTGCTCAAAATTTCTCCCTTTTTTTAGATTATACATAAACTTACATTTATTCTCACTGAAAAACCGCTGTAGATTTGCTCTCCAAAGGCGAAATTTTGCTATAATTTTGTTATCAGAGATAGATACATACTTTGCTACATTAATTTCTTTTTTTAATTTCAAAAGGAGAAAACTCATGGAAACGGTAGATTAAAGCCACACCCTGTGCTTTGACCATGACATTAACTCTTGAAACCGATACCAGCGTTGAACGAAATCCGAGTTCTATCGAGCGTGTTAGTCCGCTTAAACCTTAAAGTATCGAATAACTTCCGGCTTTTTGCCAGCTTTTATCCTTATAGTAGATAACACTACTGTTTTTTTTAATATTACGTTTGTCGAGTAGGGTAGTGAAATAATGTTTTGCGGATGAGATGACAGTTCTTGATCTACTAGTCCATAACGAATGGTTTTTATTTTTTAACTGTGAAGAATACAATCCATTATTTTGGACTAGTAAATCAAAAACTGTCTTATGTACGCTGAAGCCGAATCTGACTGCAGAATTTGTAATTTATACAATAAATTATACCTGCTAGGAAAACTGTGGGGCCAGATTAAGGTTTGACGTACAAAAATACAAAGGAAACCACTGTCATATTTCCATAAAAAAGACCTCGCAGGCCTGGTATTTAAATGAAGAACTCGTGAGAAAAATGTTGCAATACTGACTTCAAAGCAAATAATAAATTATTCGTTGTTCTTTAGCAATATATGAACAACACGGAGGACGTGCTGATGAACACATTGCAACTAGTGCC
>CAKNWT010303405.1:0-10619 GCA_932066315.1 Andricus coriarius | reverse complement strand
AACACTACATCCATACCACACCTGGACAACCGGTTACAGAGAAACCACGACGACTTGCCCCGGATCGTTTCAAGCAAGCGAAGAAGGAATTCCAGGATATGCTGCAAATGGGTCTGACAAGAGTGTCAAAGAGTAGCTGGGCATCACCTCTTCACATGGTGCCGAAGAAAGGAGGTCAATAGAGACCCTGTGGAGATTATAGGAGGCTCAATTCCAGGACCATTCCTGACAAGTACCCTATTCCACACCTCCACGAATTTGCACATGCTCTCTTTGGTAAGACTATCTTCTCTACTATCGACCTTGTCAGGGCGTACAATCAAATACCAGTTGCGGAAGAGGACATTCCAAAAACGGCCATCAGGACACCTTTCGGATTGTATCAATTCCCGTTCATGTCATTTGGACTCCGCAACGCAGCTCAAACATGTCAGCGATTCATGGACGAGGTACTTAGAGGACTGGATTTTTTGTATGTCTACATTGATGACATCCTCATCCCATCATCTTCAGAGGAAGAGCACCTGGAACATCTTTGTCAAGTCTTTGATCGTTTTAAGACATACGGAATTCTTATCAACACAGCAACATGTGTCTGGGGAGCGTCTTCCGTGAAGTTTCTTGGGCATGAAGTAACACCACTGGGTGTCAGGCCACTTCCAGAGAATGTCGAAGCAATTCTCAATTATCCTCAACCAAAGCGGCGAAAGATCTTCGACGTTTTCTGGGAACCATCAATTTTCATCTTCTCGTAATTCCAAAGGCAGCTGAACAACAAGCTTCACTTAACGATCTTCTTCGAGGTAACATCAAAGAAAAATCTCCAGTTCCATGGACTCCAGCAGCTTTAAAGGCTTTCGAAGAATGCAAAAAGAGTCTAGCAGACGCTGTTTTGCTAGCCTTTCCTGCGCCTGAAGCTCCTTTGGCAATTTTTGCAGATGCTTCGGATTTCTCAGTTGGCGCGGCTCTACAGCAACGAGTCGACAACAAACGGCAATCCCTTGCTTTTTTCTCGAAGATGCTCACCAGCGCTCAGCGGAAGTACGGAGCGTACGACCGAGAATTGCTGGCCATTCACATGGCTGTGAAATTTTTTCGACACATGGTTGAATGTCGAGAGTTCATCATCTTCACTGTCCATAAGCCATTAACTTTCGCCTTCCAGCAAAAAGCTGACAAATGCTCCCCTCGCCAGTTCCGACACCTCAACTTTATAGGACAATTTACCACCGATATCAGGCACATCTCAGGAAGATAAAAAGTCGTGGCCGACGCTCTCTCGAGGATCGAAACAATTTCGGAAGATATTGATTTCTCAACTCTCGCTAAGTCGCAGGAAGCAGACCAGGAACTTCAGGACCATCTTCTGCCAGGGACATCTCCTCAATTAAAAAAAGTATCACTTCCAGATACAGGCACAACCCTATATTGTGACGTGTGTACCTCCACAGCTCGACCGTTCGTCACGGAAATTTGCCGACGTACGGCCTTCAACTCCCTACATCAAATAGCACACCCAGGGAGTAAAGCAACGACAAAACTGGTAACGGAGCGGTACGTGTGGTCATCCATCAAGGCCGACTACCGAAAATGAGCACCATCAAAAAGGTTCGAGCATATCCACATGGGCCTTGTCGGACCTTTGCCTTCATCTGACGGCTACCAAAATTGTCTGACGATCGTGGACCGTTTCTCACGCTGGCCAGAAGCTTATCCTGTGGACAATTCTAATGCTGACATCATCGCTCGAACTCTTTTCAGTCAATGGATCGCCAGGTTTGGAGTACCATTACGGATCACAACAGATCAAGGTAGGCAGTTTGAATCCCATTTGTTCAAGGAATTAAATGCCTTACTGGGATCTCAACACTTTCACACTACGGCCTATCACCCTGCTGCCAATGGACTGGTGGAACGTTTCAATCGGCAGTTCAAAACGGCTATAAAATGTCACGCCGACGAGAGATGGACCGAGACACTTCCCATCGTTCTACTCGGTATCAGAGCAGCATGGCGCGAGGATATCAAGTCAACTGCAGCGGAACTCGTGTTTGGCGAATCCTTACGTTTGCCAGGCGAATTTTTGGCTCCTCGTTCAGGAACGGACGATAAAGTGACTACGCAATTCGTTGAGGACATGAAAAGGCACTTCCATAACCTGAAACCAGTGCCTGGGTCTCGTCACGGAAAAAGACATGCTTTTGTTTTCCAGGACCTAAAAACTTGTGACCACGTTTTTGTTCGCCATGAGGGAATAAAAAAAGCTCTGCAGATGCCTTATGACGGACCGTACGCAGTTACCACTCGATCTGACAAAACTTTCAAGGTGAACATCAATGGAAGGGATGTTACCTTGTCGATCGACAGACTGAAACCAGCCTACATCATCGCAGAAGAGGAACCACAACAGCAGATTATAGCAAGCTCAAGCCGTGAAAAACTCACAAGTAAAATTCAAGAGGAAACCTTCAACGATGCAGGAACGACAACCAGGTCTAGCAGAAGAGTCAGATTTCCTGACCGCCTTCAGGCTGGTCACTCCTAGTGATTTTTTCTTTTGTTGTGTTCCCTAGTGATTCAGTTTTTTTTGTTTTAAATTTTATTCCCAAATGTTTCGAAGTTTGAGTGCAAAGTGTTACACCAAAGAATTCGGTGAATTGTGAAAGTGCAAATATTTTTTCCTCTTTTCTTTCTCTCATTGTATTCAGTATATTTTGTATGCACTTATGTTGGTATGCATTTATTAAGTACAACTCATACTCGATTATTCTTCGGTATGAACGAAAGACTGAACCAAAAAGAGATCTTATACGAAAAGACACTTCTACCTTTTTTTCTTCAATCTTAAGCATATTGTATCGTGATCGACAAATTTACATTGCTCGTTATTATTTTTTATTTTTTATTTTATAGTCAATCACTAGCAGGGGGGTAGATGTGGCGTCAAGCCGCACATTGCTCAATTATGTTTTCAGGTATTTCTCAAGTTTGAGATAATTGTAAAATCTAGTTTTCGACTACCGGCCGAAAGGGGTGACAGCTATCAGTCCCAAATCTTGTTCTTCTATCCGGGACGCTTCACCCTGTGACGTGAACGTTCCTCGAGAGACAAGACAGTACGCATTTGACCGTGAACCGTGTCGCACCCCCGCATTGCCAAATTTATATTCTTTTGCAAATAAAGTTACTTGTTCATTTTTATTAAATCGTGCATTTCTCGTTTTATTTACATAAACTATCGAATCCCCAAAGAGTCAAGTCGAGCTGAGCTCGATCCGGTTCGAGTCGAGTCGAGATCGAGCTTTCCAAAAATCTCGAAACTTTTCGAGCACTCGAATGTCTTCGAGACCTCGAAAATTCCGAGTACTACTATTGCTGCTGATTTCGTTCTGTCACTTATGGATTATGTTTTTCATAGAAAAATATTGAACTCTGATTATTACAGGGTAATTTTTGTAATATAATTGGAAGGAGGTACAGTGTGCAGATTCGAGTATGAAAAAAATACATCACAAGTATAGCTTAAACGAAAATTCTACTCGCTGTTACTAAAAAATTACGCATTATTGCACATTATTATGGATTATTACGCGTTATTACGCTATTATTACCCGATAAGTGTACAGAGTAATACGAGAGTGAATACCCCCCTCGTCCGATGATATTTATGAGAATTCCAGATGAATTTAAACGCATTCAGGATAAATTCATAAGAATGCAGAGTGAATAAAAAATAATTCAAGTAAAATTGAAATGATTCAGAAAAAATCGATTGATTTCAGTAAAATAGGAGTAAATTTAGAAGAATTCAAAGGCATTCAGGATAGTTCAATGAAATGCATGAGAATTTGAATAAAGTGAACGAAATTAAATAAATTAATAATTTGAGTAAAATAAGAGAGAATAGAATAATTCAGGGCGAATTCAACAGTATTTAAGTTAATTTAAACAAAATTATTAAAAAATCAAGTGAATTAAAAACAATTCAAAAATATTAACAAAATTAATTAAATTCATTAAGTTTGGAGTGATTTTACAAACATTCAAGGGAATTCAAAAGAATTTCATGAAATTCGTAAGAATTCGAGGTGAGCTTAAGACTTCAGGATGAATGAAAAGAAACTAACCAAAAAAATCCATTGAATAATAAATGGATTTTTTTTGTCGGGTGAATTTAGAAAAATCAAGTAAATTCCAAAGAATTCAGGATAAATTGATAAGAATTCAGGATAAATTCCAAACGAATTCAAATGAATTGCAAAAAATCCAAAATATTTCATTGTTTTTACTAAAACTGGAGTGAATTTTGAAGGATTCAAGGGAATTCAAGAAAATTCAGCAAAATTGATACGCATCCAAGATGAACTTAAAAGAATTCAGTGTGAATTAAAAATAACTCAAGGGAATGCAACAAAAATGTTAAAATCCAAACAAAATCCATTGAAATCAAATAAATGGGAGTGAATAATAATCTGATAAAATTCAAATGAAAAATTAATCATCACAAAAAGATCCATTAACTTCAGTGGATGTAAATGGATTTCAAAAAAATTAAGGTGAATTCAAAAAAATACAAAGGAATTTAATAGAATTCAAAAATCAGTAAATTAATATTTTCATTTTAACACGTGATAAAAGCTTACATCCTTTTCAAGTAATTAATATCTAACTATAGGAATCTATGAAATATAAATAATGTGTATTTTTGGTGTATTTTCGAAATTCATGACTTTTTTCTCTCATCTGGTATAAATATTTTTAATTTGTTTATTAAGGAGAATATTTTCTTTACATTTCAGAAGGCAAAACTGCCGATGTAAGAAGCCCTGGTTTATGATATTAAAAGAACTAATGGCTTCCACAGTTTCGTGATGAGAGGAGCCACGGCGCCGAAATAGAGGCGTTGCTCAATAAGCGTGACAGACAGCTCGAGGGCCGTCCTCTCAGCTCGTTAGTTGTATCAGGTTGCGGCATGCGTCCCAATTCAACAGAAATGTTTCATGCGGCCCTGCCTGTTTACGTTTGGATTCCACTGATTCAGGATCAAGGCCACAGCAAGCCATGCCCGAAACTATTCTTATATCGGGAGTTGAGTGCAATATCACATTTTAGGGCCGATAATATCTTCAAAAGTTTATTGGTTGTTCCATAAAATTTTAGGCTTATTCCTTAATAAATAAAAAAATACTGTCCAGGGGTGAACAAGTTTTTTAGCCTAAAATTTGTATTTTCTTATATCTAAAACAAAGGAAACTTATTTTCAGACCCTTAACGGACTAGCGGAACAACTAAACAATATTTTTATAGAGTTGACCAATAACCGAACTTAAGAAAACGGCAATAAGGTATATGGTTTAATATACCGGCGGGTGGTACGCAGTGACGCCCACACGGAATCGACAACTTGTTTCATAATAGGAATGTTTTTTTTGTAGTTTTGCACAAAAATTAACATACCACCTAACTTAGCATTGAAAATAGCCTCTATAGGCCGAGAGCACGCACCTTCTTTCTTCACGAGATCATTGCCGACTGTAAAGAGCATAATGGAAGCAGGAAGGAGTATGGGGACATATGATAGTTGCTTGAAAGATACCTAAGCACGTTTTAGCGTTACTTTGGTACATTAGAGAATAATCATAATTTTTGATCGGAAAGCGGCATGGAATGCCGACCGCCAGTGCCAAAGGGTTAAAGAGAAGTATGTTTCCAAAAATGGTGTAAGCGGCTCATTAGAGACAGTTCCTCTGGGTTACGCCGTTCCTAGAACTGATGGCTTCCACAGTTTCGCGATGAGAGGAGGCGCGGGGCCGAAAGGGAAGATGTGCTCAGTGAAGCACGACAAACAGCCCGAGGGCCGTACTCTCAGCGCATTAGTTGCATCAGGTTTCGTCATGCGTTCAAATGCAACAGAAATGATTCATTCGGTCCTGCCTGTTTAGGTTTGGATTCTTTCGATTTAGGACAAGGACGACGCCCGAAACAGGTCTTATATCGGGAGTCGAGTACACTGATAGAAATGAATAAGTGGTACAACAATATTTATGATTAAATTAACTCTATTTTATTGCTGGTATAGATACAGCCATACAGGATGTCTGTTTTGGCCATCCGATTCTTGTTGCTTACGAAAGTAGACGCGCAGGCGCGATCAAGATGCGCCTGTTGTAAACTAAACAAAGCGAGTCGGGTAAATCAGTCATACAAAGGGTATTGCTAAACGACAACATTTCAGAGATAGTTCCCTCAAGCATAAGTGCATTTCCTACTCTTTATCATTGAAGTACACGTATTATATTATAAATACACTCGTAATTTTTCAACCAACGATGATATGGTTAAATCAACATTATTATTTCTATCAGTGTAGAGTGAAAAATAGACGGAGAAAAAGGAAAGAGACAACTAAATCGACCTCACTCCGTTTTCCTTATTCTTTCTTCGTCCTTTCGATACTTTTTTGAGTTTATGTTTTTTAACTTATTTTTTGGAAACATGCTTCTCTTTAAGGTTTTCTGTGCAATTCTGTTACAAAATTTTACTTTCCTTATGTTTAAGTTTTTAAATATTCTTTTCTAAATTTATTGACAGAAAAATTTTTACCAAAAGGAGGAAATTTAGGGGGTAGCTTTTGCAAAATTCAAATTTTCATTTGGCACAATTTTTATTAAAATATACTGTACACATTACATAACATAATTAATATTGCATCTTCAAGTTGATCATATTGATTCATAACATTGATGATAGAATCTGAGTTAATAAGCGCATTTGGTAGACTTTTTTTTAAATTGAAATAATTCATCGTGAGAAAGGTAAGTAATAAATAAAAAGAAGAAAAAACAGTCGGTGTGATTACATTTCCTGGCAAACTGTCTGTGTGAACTATGTCGGCCAAGGACAAGGTGTCTGCAAAGAATTCGTTATAACGCCTTGGGGCGAAGAATCCAGAAAGAATATATTTACACACGTGTACCGATATGCAAATAAATAAGCGTGCAAACTAACATAAGAAGTTTGGCGACAAAAGTGTGACTTGTTAGTCGTTTTTCGTGATTCTTGGCCTTGTTGAAATAAAAAAATTATAATATTCATCCTCAATTGTGAATATAGATGAAGAACTTCTTCGGGTTTGAAGATATCCATATATATGGTCATTCCAAAAGAGCACCAAAACCAAATTATTAGATTTCTCGAATCAGAACTTCAGGTGATTTTTTTTAATTTGATTTTTTCGTCAATTTTACTTTTCTTTTCATACTCTCAGCGGCACAGTTGTTCCTCAGAATGTATTGCTCAGAAAAATTTGAAACTTGTACATTTTCTATATCGAGGTTAGATCTCTTAAAAATTGTTATTTTTAAGAGGAAATTGTCTCGACTTTTGATTTGTTAAAAAAAATCATTTAGGCGAACCAATGTCATAATTTTTCCTAAAACTTTTGCAAAATCTATACCTACTAATAATGACATTGTTTATTCTTCATAAACTCTCTTTCTTCATTGTTTATGACAATGGTTATAAATGAAAACCCTTAATAATAAGGATAGATAGGGAAAAAAAAATTCATTTATCTTCGGCACAATATGCAATTGTTTACTTTTGTGATATTTTCTTGTAGGACGAGCCGTTACTAACGTGTTCGTAGCCTTAGAAACAATATAATTTTCATAAATCTACGTTCCCCTACAAATCACCATTTTCTAGTTATTCTAGATAACCTTTTTTCATGACCTTAATTTTACCGCAAACACTATAATTATCGTTGTGAACATTTTCAATACCTGTTCCTTATTGTTTATAACTATTGTTCTTAATAAGAACCCTCAATTAAGAAATTTTTTTTTTACTTTAATCTATTGCTGAAAATAGAACTTTTCACTCTTGTGTTATATGTTCATGTACGACGAGCCATTATTTATTCACGGCATCATAAACAAGGTATTTTTTATAAATCGACGCCCCCCTACAAGCCATAATTATTCAGTTATTGAAAATTCTAACCAAAATAATAATACTGTTATCGATCGAATTAACGTTATGAAAAAAGGTTATCGCTAATAACTTGAAAATAGTCGCTCATAAGGTAGTGTAGATTTATGAAAACTATATTTTTCATGAGACTGTGAATAAATAATGGCTCGTCATACAAGGAAATATCACCAGAGTGAAAAGTTTTATTTGGAGTCATGTATATTGAAAATTAAAAAAAAATCGATTTTCTTAATCGAGGGTTTTGTTGATAACAATAGTTATAAACATAAGAAGCAGATATTCAAAATGCTAGGAGAGATAATTATACTGTTTCCGGTAACATTAACGTTATAAAAAGTTTATCACTAATAACTAGTAAATTATGGCTTGTAAGGGGGCGAAGATTTATAAAAAATACATTGTTTATAAGGACGTTAATAAATCATGGCTCGTCGTGCGAGAAAATATCGCGAGAGTGAAAGGTTTTATAGAGCAATGTATAAATAGAAATTAAAAAAAATCGATTTTATTAATTGAGGATTTTGTTAATAACAATAGATATAAACAATAAGGAGCAGATATTCGAAATACTAGCAGAGATAATTATACTGTTTCCGGTATAATTACCTCGGGTATAAAGTTATAAGCAAAGAGAATATACGTAGCCACGGCCAAAAGCAAAACAGGCTTAACTAAAAGCATTTCCATGAAATTTTTATTCAGTATAATATACACTCGAACTTGGATTTCAGCAAACTGAATTTGTGCGTTCCGAGAATTGATGCCGCGGCGGTTTAATGATGCGCGGAGCGCGGTTATGTTTACTCCAATCAATAGCGGCCATATTAATACCCCCATCCACTGCGACAATTAGACTGGTGTTTAGTTCCGACGCTGGCCCAATCAGAATGTTCTCATCTTCCCAGAAAAATGTGAAAATTATATCTTTTTTTGAATTAAAAAAAATCAAACTTATTGAACAAAAAACTTTCCTCAAATAATTATATTCGATTTTCAGTGCTTTTTTAATTTCACTGGGGGAAAAAATATTTGAAAATATGCAACATCCCTGTTGTCTTTTGAATGGAGGTTTGAAAAGAAAAGTAAAATTGACGAAAACTACTTCAAATCTTAAGACTTGAACTGATTCCAGATACTTGGAACAGTTTTCAGTAATTTATCCTATCAATTTAGGGATTTTGGGGTGCCCGAATCTACCCCACATGCCCGAAATTACCCCGTTTGACGTTACTTCGTGTTTGGGGGTTTTCGGACACCTAATGTTACGGAAAAAATCGCCAGCTAAATCGCTGACATGGACGCGCAGAATTTTCGGCTGGAATTAAATAAAATTTTTGGAATGACCCATATGTTTTAATATATACATGTAAGCAGAAAATTTGGCAGATTCTCAATGCCTCCTGCTTTCTTTAGTCCTCTCCAGTTTCGACCTTGTGGGTGACGATCGTGACCTAATCGTGTCGTTATACAACCAGATTCGAGCGTAACATAATTATTGCTATGACCACTCACGGTATACCGTGCCTGCAAATCAACTTCGATGCGTCGCTGATGACAGTAGTTTGAAACAAACAGACTGTACTTTTCCAACTTTTCTTGTCTTCCATAGACATCTTGGCCATCCACTACATTTTTATATTGTCATCATAATGAGAAGGTATTCGTTTTGTATGAAAACACGGGGAAAAATGGATGTTCACGCATAACATATATATTTATGGTTCACATATTTTATGTTTAATTATAAGACAGCTATATAGATATTAAATGTTAAATTCTGTGGATATTAACATTCGAAACGCAAGTATGAAACGCAAAGTTTTCTTACCTCGAAGGTGTTGTGGGGAGGAAACAGCATTTTTGTGAATCATTTTACTACATCGAAATAATTTGCTGCGTTATTATTACTATTCTATGACCAAAATCTTAATAATCGTAATTTATCCACAAGTTTACGCACGACACGAAACACTGACTGTAAGCTTTATGACGTGAACAACAGATGGCGACAGCATTTTCCACGAAATCGACTATAAGCTTCATCAAGTGGCCGATAGAGGTATGGCGTTTTCCTACAATTGAAGAACGACTTGAACATCTTGGATGTTTCAGTCTAACATCTCGGAAGTTTTAGTTTAACATATCATTATTTTTACGCCTAATATCTCAAAAAAATAGCAGATGTTACGCATTAATATATGTATGTTTCGCCGTACTATCTTATACTTTAAACATCTAATTTTCAATATCCATTTTTCTCTGTGAACTGAATATCGCGGATTTCGTTAAATCTCCACGTTTTAAGACGGCCTGAATCCGAAAAAACAGGTTTTACGATGGTGGCTGTCTGCCTGTCTTTTTAATCATTTTTCGATAGGTCGCGTAGTTTTTGTTTTAGCCGTGATGAACATTATTATATAAAAATTTAATTTTGTGGAAAAACTTTACAAGGTAAAATATAATGTCGAATAAGAAAATTAACTACCTAGAAAAGGTCTACTAATTTCCTTTGGAATATTTTTTGATAGGACGCCTACTTCTCGTTTTAATCGTGAAAAATAACACCAACAATAAAAAAAGTAAATTTTTGGAAAAGCTACACAAGATACAATAAAATGCCTTGT
>CAKNWT010303378.1:0-10353 GCA_932066315.1 Andricus coriarius | reverse complement strand
TGTTTTAGACGAGGATTCAAACAGTTTCTGGAAAATTCGTCTTTTTGGTTGTATTCAACTGTTTTTAATTTAAATCATTTTCGGTTTAAATATCAGTGGCCCTGTACCGAGGGTTTCTCCTGAATACGGTTACACTACTAGTCTCTAGGATACCAAGTAGCCTCCAAGGGTATTTAGAGCTTACCCCGCATGCGGGGGGGGGGGGTATCTTTTGGGCGATAGTTTTTCCCTAGCTACTCGTGGAAACAACATGGAGCCGAAAAATTATAACAAAAATACGAGAGTGTGTGAGCAGTTAATAGGTGCAATGGATGTGACGGATAAACAGAAACGGGGAAACAGGTCATACAGTCGAAAGATGAAGAAGGAGTTTCAGGAACAAACTCAGGAGATGGAAGCCTGTTGAAGGAGATGAAGACAGTCTTAGGTTATATGTAGCCCTTCAGTAACTCGAAAAAGAACATGTTTCTTTCAATTAGGAGTGAAATTAAGACAGCGAAGGACGTGACACGGCAGACGGAGTCAAAAAGATTGTCTATGTGGATAAAGTTCAACAACCTTGGATGGAGCCTCGAGAACAAAGTCTGAGACAGGGTCGAAAAATTAAGAAAGAAGACAGGGAGTGTTGTTGTGGCCAGCAAGGGAGTTTAAACGGACCACGGCGCTATGAAGACTCCCACGGGCCATTATGGGAAGAGAGTGGGGGACCCACCTAGAGTTCTCTAGATTCAAACACCAAAAGGCCGAAACGAAGAAGCTGAGGACCCGGACTGGTGCAGTGGCGACCTCATCCCCGAAGGAGAATGGAGGGGTCAGATTCGCACCCAAACCCACCAAGACAAGAGTTAAATAGGCGCGCTCATCCCCAAAGCGGTTTTGATCAAATCGGCTAAGGGTTGAAACTCCGCGGAGGTACTGAAGGGCCTCAAAAGAAAGCTAAAGCCAAACACTCTTGGTTTAAAAATCAGTGGGTTCCCTTCTTTTGCGGAGCTGAGGTAGCACTGTGGCGTGTTATCTCACTTAGCAGCTCTGTGGCCCTCTTCGCGGCACCTCCAACACGCTCTGATCTGGTCAGGACCCACGCAGTTCCCTGCATTATGGCCGAAGCCCTGACAGCGATAGCATCTCGCCACCTATGTCATCTTCCTCACTGTTCAGGACACCCATCCCACCTTCAGATGTCCTGTACGAAGCAGTCTCGCCGTTAGCTCCTCACTCAACTCAAAGTAGACCTTCAAACACTCCCTGAAGGCCTTCTTCGTGTTCGATGACAGAGGACCGCTTAGACCTGCTCTCCGCTGAGTGCCCTACCTCAATGAGGATATTTCCATTTCTAGTTTGCCTGGCACCCCGGATTTTCACACCAGGGTGCCCGGCTTTACCTTTCTCTTGAGGTTCTTTAGTACCTAGGCGTCTCGGTACCTAGTCTCGGTGGACTTTAGAGACAATCTGATTCCTTCGTCCTCCTCCTTAGGGGTTGAGATCCCTGCTGCAGCAGTGTGGGTCCTCAGCTTCTTCGTTTTGGACCTGGTGGTGTTTGTTTGAGGGGGACTTACGATAGGTTGCCTCACTCTCTTCCCATAATAGGTTTTGAATGTCTCTATAGCGTCGTGTTTCGTCTTAACCTCCTTGCTGGCTACAACACCACGCCTTGTCTTCTTCCCTACTTCTTCTACCCTCTCTCTGACTTTGGTTTCCAGGCTCCATCCAAAGGTATTGTACTTCATCCACATGGACAATTTTTTCGACTCCATATGCCGTAACAGGTCTTTCGCTGACTCAATTCTACTATCTTCATCTCCTTCAACAGGTTTTCCTTCTCCTCAGTTTGTTCCTGAAACTCCTCCTTCATCTTTTGGATGTATTACTTATTTCCTCGTTCCTTTTCCTCCGTCACATTTAATGCACATCCCGAATGCCCATATACGCTCTTATTTTTGTATTGATTTTTCGGCTCCATATTGTTCCCACGAATAGCTAGGAAAAAATGGTCCGCCCGGCAGAGCCCTACATGGGGGGGAGGGAGCTTCGAATACTCTAGGAGGCGTCCTGGTATCCTAGAGACACCGTACGTAACACCACTCCCTAGAGTCATGCAGCCGTCAGCACAGTTGTTCACGCCTTGGCTTGAGGTTTTTCCGTTCCGGATCATCTCTGGACCATTTTCCGCGACTGTTTATTTAGAAGTATAAGCGTATTCAGCAGAAAACGTCAGTACAAGGCCCCTCTATCCGCAACCCGAGGACGCATCTGGTATCCTAGTCAAAGGCATCAGGACATTTGGTTACTACTCTGAGCTATACCTCGGCCCTCTAAGTGCCCTTTCCATTAATATTTTCTGAATACTTTGCATATATTGTTGGCATCTTAATAAAGATCTATTATGTGAGAAGCTGTAGTTGTAGTGAAATTTACGCGAGATAACATCGTGCAACACTGTTCCTTGGTGTCAGGTCTCTAGCCGCGGATGACCTTACGCAGCAGACGTGACAGTTAGAGATAAGGGTTTCACTTCTGGATACTTTTTTAGAGCTACCAATCTTTATAGAATGTTATGAGGGACAGTGTTGACGGACCAGATGAAGTGATTTCAGAAGAACAGCCTTTTGCATCCGGCTCGCAAAGGACTGATTCTGACGCTGGCAAGCCGGGATTTTAGTGAGGCGGCTAAGAAATGAAGCTTTCATACCTCCAAGACAGCCGATTATGAGAACTACAAGATGGACTTGATATTTATGTGTTGTGCTTGATATTTCGCCCGTTTTTCATCCTCCTTTGCCGTGATATTACCATCGGCTGGTGCTGAGAATTCAATCACGTAAATGATATTGGTCTTCAGATCTTGGAGGACAATATCAGGCTTCGTAGCACTGATACGTTGAGTGGTGGAGACTGAGAAATTCCAGTAGGTCTTACACTGATCATTCTCCACAACGGACTCGAGTTCCCCTGGGCGTGTAGCAAGACGGGCAATAGATCAAAACTATAGAAGTACCTAAGATGGTAATATAACACTTTTAGAGCCGCATTGTGTCTCTCTATGTACCAGTAGCGTGCATACTTTGAGCATTCTTTGAGAAAATGTCCAAGTGTTTCTGGCTCTTGCTTGCACGCTCGGCAGTTGGTGCCGCCTACAGGTACATACATTATGCGCTCGCGGCAAACTAAGGTACTTATAAGGCCGTCTCGACAGGCAAAAAGAAATTCCTCAGTCTCCGATCTCATTCCAGCAGATTTGAGAAACATGTTGGACAGACCAATCGAGAGCTCTTCTCTACGTATGATGCCATAGAATTTACCATGAAGGGGCTTGTCAGCATGTTCTCTTAGTAGAAGCGAATGTTCTGCTTCTTATACACAACTTTTGAGCACCAAAGGTGTTAGTGATGCTAGGCCATGTGTAGTATCGCTGAAATCAAATGGGAGGCCAAGCTCCTCTGCGGCCCTATCTGCGGCACGGTATAGAAATGCCGCAACATTGACGACTTCATGTCAGAACCGTTCTTCGATGAAGACACTCCAAGCTTAGCAAGCCTCTACCCCCTCTTAATCGAGGTAGGTATATTCGAGGTACGGAAGATCTAGGATGCAGACTTCGATGGAATAGCATCATCTTGCGTGTGCTTCGGTCAAGTTGCTTCAACTCATCGACGTTCCATTTTACTGCGCCAAATGTATAGAGTAGTATACGAACGGCCAGCATATTGGTCGCATGTATCTTATTCTTTCCAGATAATTCGAAAGCCCAAATTTTTCTGAGAATTTGGCGATACCTTTTTACAAAGGCCCGTTTTTAACACACGCACATTTTGGGTTTCCGCTTGCGGTATTCCAAGATAGGTATATGTTTCTCCATTACTATTATTTATTACCCATTACTATTATCCATTATTATTATTATTATGTTCGTGTATGGCGTATGTAAAAACACACACACAAAATCGTAAATTCAAGATGTAAAGTAAAATCTATGCACAAGCGTTTCTATGATTTTGAATGATGCTCAATTAAGAGAGTCACGAGTTGATATTAAGAGTACCACTTGCTTCAATAGAATCGCAAACTTTATAAAGGCTAACAAAATAATTTATTTTTTTAAACTACTGTGAAGTACCATTGGGATCATATTTGCAAAAATATATGTTGCTAGTGAAGGAGTGAACATATTGTAGAAAAAAATTCACTGACATTTTTTTTTCAAAAATCCAAGTAACAATTTTTTTCTTCATCCCCTAGCCGAAAGTACGTATTCCCGGCTGCATTTCTGTCCGGAAACAGTGGCTTTTGCGCACTGTTAGTGTGTACTTAGCCTCCGAAGAAAATTTATCTTGACAGGTGAATGGAAAAAAGAGAGCGTCGGTGTGTTCAACCTCAAAGCTGATGGTTTACGGTTATTGCGATTTTTTTGCATAAAAAATCGGCACAAAACCTCAAAAATGATCGACTCCTCGTCTGAAGATTCTGCGGACGAGGAAGAAATGTTACAAAGAAATAAAAAATGTGTTTTTGATGCCCGCCCCGACCAGCAAAACCTCGGCTCCGCCTCGCCTTTGCAAAAGTCGGGCGGGTGACCGAATCCCATGCATCCGCTCAGCTGACCGAGAGCAGCGGCGCACAGTGGACCTTTTTTGAAATTCTGTCTCAAAATCGTAGAACTTTGGATCGGAAAGACCTAGAGGAATATTATTTTTTTCTGAATCAAAGAAAAAACCTTTCCGAATATAGAAAAATTATAGAGAAAGTCAAAACAAATAATTTTGACCTTGAAAATCTGGGTTGAAGATGGCATTTTTGGCAAAAAAATCGTTTATTGAATACTAAAAATGCTTAGATTTTACATTTTATGTGCTATACACGTTTTTATATAGATTTTTGCATGCCCAATCCGAATCTGATGTGTAAATCGTTGTAAGATAAAATCCAAAATGGCGGAGGCAGTATGGCAGACTAAAATTGTAAAACGAAACCGATGTGACTAAAATTTGCTACAAGTTGGGTTTTCAGGTCGCTGATTACAAATCCAAGGTCAAAATTTAAAAATTTAAAATGGCGGATCCAATATGGCGGACAAAAATTTAAAAATGACCCCGATTTAACTAAAATTTGCTACAAAGGTGTTTTTTGGGTCGCCAATTTCAAATGCAGGGTCAAAATTCAAAAATTCAAAATGGCGGATCCAATATGACGGAAGAACATTGTAAAAGGAAACCGATTTGATTAAAGAATGCTACTCGGTTATTTTTTTGTGTAGCTGATTTTAAATCCAGGGTCAAAATTAAAAAATTAAAAATAGCGGTGCCAATATGACGGACCACAATTATAGAACAAAATTTATTTGACATAAAATAGCCTATCGGTGGGTTTGCAGGTGGCTGATTTGAAATCGAAAGTGAAAATTCCAGAATTTAAAAAATCCATACTGGATCCGCCATTTTTAATTTTTTAATTTTGACCCTGGATTTGAAATGAGCGACCCAAAAAACCACCTTACAGCAAATTTTAGTCAAATCGATTTCCTTTTACTATGTTATTCCGCCATATTGGATCCACCATTTTTAATTTTTTAATTCTGACCCTGGATTTAAAATAAGAGACCCTAAAAAAGAACGAGTAGCATTCTTTAGTCAAATCGGTTTCCTTTTACAATGTTCTTCCGCAATATTGGATCCGCCATTTTGAATTATTGAATTTTGACCCTGGATTTGAAATAAGCGACCCGAAAAACACCTTCGTAGCAAATTTTAGTCAAATCGGGTTCCTTTTTCAATTTCGGTCCGCCATATTGGATCCGCCATTTTTAATTTTTTAATTTTGACCTTGGATTTGTAATCAGCCACCTGAAAACCTAACTTGTAGCAAATTTTAGTCAAATCGGTTTCGTTTTACAACTTTAGTCTGCCATATTGCCTCCGCCATTTTGGATTTTATCTTACAACGATTTACACATCAGATTCGGATTGGGCATGCAAAAATCTATATAAAAACATGTGTAGCACATAAAATGTAAAATCTAAGCGTTTTTAGTATTCAATAAACGATTTTTTTGCCAAAAATGCCATCTTCAACTGAGATTTTCAAGGTCAAAATTATTTTTATTGACTTTCTCTATAATTTTTCTATATTCAGAAAGGTTTTTTCTTTAATTAAAAAAAAAAGATATCCCTCTAGGTCTTTCCGATCCAAAGTTCGACGATTTCGAGACAGAATTTGAAAAAAGGTCCACTGTGCGGCGCGACGACACTACGTACTTTCGGCTGGGGTTGAAGAAAAATAGTATACGACACATGGCCTTGGGTCGTAATATACTATTTTCGTATTTGCCATAATTGACTTTCCATTTTTTTAGAATCGCTGTGATATCTTGTACAATATATATTTGAACCATCAAAACTTATTCAGCCAATTCTGAGAACATTTAGTTTTTTTTATTTCTAAAAATGTGTTTATAACTTTTAAAAACAAAAAATTTTAAGTTGGCATTCGATGTATATTAGTCTTATAATGATAGAAACTTACCACCCAAATATGAACTAAATATCTGCTAGGGAAGACTAACCATTCTTACCCAGCTATGGCAATTTTTGATCTCTTAAAATCATTCAAATCCTTGAAAATTCCTTGAAATCTTTTGAAATACATAAAAATATTTCAAATCCTTTGAACTACACTGAGATATTTGAAATCCTTAGAAATTTTTTGAAATCCCCTGAAACTTTTTAAATCTCTTAAATATTCCTTGGGATTTTTGAAAATACTCTAAAATCTTTTAAATCCTTTGAAATTTCATCATGGTTAACCCATGGGATAATTTATTGAAATAAAAGTGGCAACCACTTCCAGATTCTTTTGAGACTCGAGTATAGTGCCAAGAAATTCCTAGTAGCATCTTCTACTCAAATCAGAAAATAATACTTTTGACCTTAACTTAGAAAAACGCGAATATCTCCTGAACTATAACAGGCCACAAGGGCCCTTTTCAAGGGGACGCCCACATTTTGTTTAAATTTTGTTCAATCTTCTCAAGGTTTAAATTATTTCCGAATCTCTTTAAAGCTTTTAAATTTTTTAAATATCTCTTGAAATAATTAAAACTTTTCCTAATTTTTTTAATCTGCCAAATTAAAACAATGGCCTTATAATCTTGCGGATTATTCTTTGATAATTTTGGAAATGTTTTCAAATATTCCCTCAAACTTATTTTTTCGAAATAAAAAATCATTTTAAATTTTTCCAAAAATGTTTAGGAAATTATGTTTTGTTTGAAACCTTTCAAAATTCTTAAAAAATTCATAAATTTTTTCATAATCTTCATAAATCTACATTTTGTTCCAGATTTTTTTTAATCTGTTCAAAATTTCAATTATTTCATATATATATTTTTTAATTTCTAAATTTCTTTTAAAGTGATTCTAATGTTTCCAAAATGTTTTTAAAATCCTGCAAAATTAAAAAAAATCGCCTTAAAACCTTACAGATTTTTTTATAATTTTGGAAATAATTCTAAATTTGTTTAAAAAATTCTAAATGTCTTTTGAAATGATTCAAATTTTTCCTAGAATATTTTTAAAATGCTGCAAAATCAAAAAAGTTATTTTAAAATCTTCCAGATTCTTTTTCGACATATTTTAAACTCTTCAAAACGTGAAATTAATCTTTTAAAATATACTCTAAATCATTAAAAACTTTCCCACAAATCTTATTGTCGGTACTAGTAATTTGATTGTTACGGGTACCGACAATTTTTAAGTTTTTATTAATAATTTTATTTTTCTCACCTCTTTAACAGTGTGAAAAGGTTGACAAACTATAGTGTGCTTAAAAAATCTTACAGAATTATTTCTCAATATTAAAAAATCATTTACAATCAAAATGTTCTCTTTTATCAATGATGTTTAGAAACATTAACATATCAATTTTTATCATGAAATAAAATTATTTTTTTGCAAATTTTGATTTCCAAAACTGATGGTAGACAAAATTCTTAATCTTTATTAATTCTGGATTATAATATGCCTAAAGTTTTTTTTTCTCGTCTGAGAAATCGTTTTTGGTTGAAAATTCGTCCTTTTTGTTTGAAAATTTATCTCTCATGATCAATATTTCATCCTTTTTTAATTAATATTCCAACTGTTTGGTTTAAAATTAAAACATTTTTATGGATGTAGATTCAACTATTTTGTTGCAAATTCGTTTTTTTATCAATTTATCTGTCTTTGAATTAAATAAAATTCTTTTTGGATTAAAATATTAATTATTACATTTTTCGTTGAGAATTAATCTTTGTTGGTTGAAAATGCAAATACTTTGTTAAAAAGTCATTTTTTTTGTTGAAGGTTCAGCATTTTAGTTGAAAATTCGTCTTTTTTGTTAGAAAATTAATCTTCCTGGTAAAAAATTCATCTCTGTTGGAAAATAATTAATATTTTTTGGTTAGAAATACAACTGGTTGAAAATTATTTCTTTTTTGGTTGGGAATTCATCTTTTTGTTTGAAAATTTAACTATTGGTTTGAACATTTTTGTGTGGAAATTTTGATTTGACATATCTGAAATTTTCAAACATCTTTTTATATTTTCTCAAGAATCTTCGAAAAATTATATTTATATAACCTTAAAAACAAATAAACCTCAAGAGAAAAAAATAGTTATTCGAGATTTGTATTAAAAATTATTTTTTCGGTCAAGACGAAAAACGACACGAGCACGTAGCGTACGATTTTTGATGCTAGTATTGTACAAAAGCACGCTAAACTAGAAAAGAATTTTAAAAAATTAGTCATTTCTTAACAAAAAAATAAATTCGAAAAACAGCAAGCGCGCGTAGCACGTGATTGATGATACTAATTTTTTTGGGATGACTAAAAAACGCCGAAAACTAAAATTCCCGACATTAAAATTCCTGAAAAAAAAGTATTAAAAATAGAAAATTACCGAAATTATAAAATTTCCGAAACATAAAAATGCCGAAATCAAAAATTCCCGAATCATAAAATTCCTGATCGAATACCCGAGACTCAAAAATTCCCACATTTAAACAATTTAAAATCTTGCTTTTTAATAAATATAATTTACTCATTAAAACAGGTTAAAAATACAGTAATTAAATATTTTGGAGAAGACTGAAAAAACCCGAAAAATAAAATTCCCGACACTGTAAGATTCCCGAACTGGAAGATTCCCGAAATTATAAAATTGTTGAAATATAAAAATCCCGAATTGGAAAATGGCCGGATGATGAAAATCCTGACAGAAAATTGCCGAATTATAAAATTCCCGAATTTAAACAATTAAAGAAATTGTTCTTTAATAAATACTATTTATTTATTAAAAATACAATAAACAAATTATTTTTATCGCAGAACTTTTGTTCAATGTTTAAAGTTTCTAAAAATAAGTTTTTGAATTTAAAGTAACAATAATTGAACAAATATATTTCCTGATGGAGAATTTCTATTGAAAATGCGCATAGCATTTTTAAAGAATTATAGAAAACGTTTTCAAAAATCGAATTGTTTATTTAACAAAAAAAAATTAAAAGAAACTTCGAGGTAAATCATTGCTGAATTAAATCCTGCAAAGTTTGTTTGGAAAATGTTATTAAGTTTCAAGAAAGTTTAGAGAGAAATTCTTTTTTTTTCGTTCAAGGCTTGTTTCTACATTTATTTATTTTTATACAATTTTCATAAAATTATTGTTATTTTAAATTCAAACGATCATTTTTAGAAACTTTAAACATTGAAAAAATTCTTTGATAAATATGTTTTATTAATGCATTATTAATAAATAAATAATATTTATTAAAAAAAAAAACATTTTTCATTATTTAAATTCGGGGATTTTCTAGTTCGGATATTTTATAATTAGACAATTTTATGTCGGGAATTTCATTATTCGGGAATTTTATTATTACGGAATTTTATTATTTGGGCATTTTATTATTTCGGGACAGTTTATAATATTACCGAGTTTGAAAATTCCCGACAAAAAATGTGGGTATTATAAGATATCCGAAGTAAAAAAATCCTGAATTTAAACTGAATATTTTATTATTGTATTTTCAATAAGTAAATAATATTGAAAAAAACAACATTTTTTTATTATTTAAATTCGGGAATTTTCTAGTTCGGATATTTTTAAATTGGGCAATTTTATGTCGGGAATTTTATTATTCGGGAATTTTATTATTTGGGAATTTTATTATTTCGGGAATTTTATTATTCTAGAATTTTCCAATTCGTGAATTTTACAGTTTCGGGAATTTTATTTTTCAGGATTTTTCATTCGTCCCAAAATATCAGACCACTGGAAAATCCCGAATAATAAAATTCCCGACAGTTTATAATATTACCGAATT
>CAKNWT010303352.1:0-20288 GCA_932066315.1 Andricus coriarius | reverse complement strand
TTTCTCAAGACCTAATCGCTTTGGACGCAAGACGATGCTGTGCGTTTGGTGGGATCAGCAGGGTGTCGTCTACTATGAGCTATTAAAACCTGGTGAAAGTGTCGATGCTTACCGCTACCACCAACAACTAATCAAATTGCGCCGTGCTTTGCGTGAAAAAAGGCCGGATTATGAAGAAAGACATGAGAAACTGATTTTTCTTCACGACAACGCCCCATCGCACACGTCAAAAATGGTCCAAAACTACTTGAAAACACTCAACTGGGAGGTGCTACCTCATCCCGCTTATTCACCAGACCTGGCCCCTTCTGATTACCACCTGTTTTCGTCGATGGGTCACGCGCTCGCTGAACAACACTTCGATTCGTACGAAGACGTCGGAAAATGGCTTGACGAGTGGTTTGCATCGAAAGATAAAGACTTTTTTTGGCGTGGTATACACAAATTGCCCGAGAGATGGGGAAAATGTATAGCAAGCGAGGGAAAATACTTTGAATAAAGTTTATTTTATTTTCTGCAAAAAAAAACTACTTTCTTTTGCCTGAAAAACAGCGGATTTAAGCTTATACACCTGGTATTCTTCGAGTGTTCTATCAGTGGATGCTGGACTTCGTAGACTTCTCTCCAAAATGCCTCGACCTCCTCTGGTTTGGGCGGGTGGTCAACAGTAACTGGAGGGTATTGGAAGAGTCAGACAAAAACTGTTGATTTTCTCTGACTTACCTCTCGATCCGCTCTAGACTTCTCCAAGCGTTAGATAGTGCTCGTATTCTGTCAACAATATGCTGCCTGATGGTCAGTAGCTTTGACTTGTTAAGTATGTGATGACAGATCCGCAGCTCGCGCGCGAACTGTCGAACCTTGGCAGTGAAGGTCCTGCCAGATGTTATGTAGTCAATGACACACTGAATGCAGGACGCGTACTGTCTGGTCCATCCTATCTTTGTGCTGAGTGGATGCATTCGTCTTTTATTCTTATGATCAACCGTTGGTTTTGTTTTACGGTTTGCATCTGCCAAAGCTTTCCCTGCATTATACACACTACAATTAATAGTCCAGAGGTCAGGTTCTTCGGAAAAATCTCCACGAAGCTCGTCATCCAGTTTAGCCAGATCTTTGGGCTTAAGAGAAACCTGAATGTTGATGTTTCCCCGGGTCCTGAAGCGTCACTCTTCCTGTATTGGATGTCTGCTCGCGGTTGGTCTCAATGTCGACTCTTTTTCTCTGTTGCCGACTTCTTCTGGCTGCTGATGAGTAGGCGGTCCGCTTATATAACCCCTTTTTCGGAGTTCCTCGGCACGGTTTCGCAGACATTAATGCGTAAAATGCGAGAGCTCTGGGTGTTTCTCGCACCACAGAGTATGCAGTAGTGCCATGTAACCTTTTCGTTCAGGGGTAATACTGGCAACATAGCACTCGAGCAGGGCATCCCTGAGTTGATACGTCCACTTGAAAGTAACGAGATTTTGCC
The DNA here is from genome assembly GCA_932066315.1 of Andricus coriarius. NCBI lineage: Eukaryota > Metazoa > Arthropoda > Insecta > Hymenoptera > Cynipidae > Andricus > Andricus coriarius. The sequence goes on along the minus strand of CAKNWT010303352.1, from coordinate 18,817 downwards.
GGTCACTCGCATTGACCTCGTCTTGATTGGCTCCCCCGACTATAGGATAGTCGGCATTGTTGTCCGACCCATTATCGGGAGCCCTGCGCGTTCGATTGTTTTCAACCGCACTTACTACAACTAAGTTTGGTGTTGTCATTGTTGTTCCCAGAAGTAGCTAGGGAAAAGGGTTTGTCGATCCTTTTGGAGCCCCGCATGCATGGGTAGGCTGCATACTCTGAGAGTTCGCCCGGTATCCCAGAGTCACCGTTTGAGACACCTCACCCAGGTGCCATTCAGCTTTCGGCATGGTTGTCACGCCTCCGCTTAGGTGTTATTCCTTCGGGACCATCCCTGGACAATTGTCCGCGACTGCTTATTAATTATTGTAACCATATTCAGCAGAAACTCTTGGTACAGGGACCTTCTATCCGCAACCCGAGGACGCGTTCGGCGGCTTTGTTATCGGTTTTGATTCCTTAGTAATTGAACCGAAGGGCCTATGACAAATCCGCTGAACGCGTCCTCAGGTTGCGGATAGAGGATCTTGAAGCACAAACTAAACAAGTCAAAGCTGCTGACAATAAAGCATCATATTGTTGACAAAATACAGTTGTTATCTGACGTAAGGCGGAGAATACAGAAGAGGGAGAGATGGATCAGGGAGAATCAAAAGTTTCTCGCTGATCCATCTCGCCTGTTCAGTGATCACCCTTTTTCTGTCGAAAATCCACCCAAGCCCAACGAGCTGGAGATTTTTTGGAGAGAGGAATACAAGATGCCGAAAACACTAAAGTTGAAAAAAGATACTGACAATATCATCCGCTTCAAGGAATTTTACGACAACCTCATAAAATATGAGAAGGGATGTCCATCAATCACTGCCGAAGAGGTGAAAAAAGCACTTAGAGGAACGAAGAACTTTTCCGGTGCTGGACCAGATTGTAGCAAGAACTTCTGTTGGAAGAAGTTTACTTCTACATACCAACATTTGGCCCGCATATTCACCTCATATTTAAAGTCAGAGACGCCCATTCCGCAGTGGCTGGTGTTAGGACGCACTATACTCCTACCGAAGAAAGGCAACTTGTCTAACCCAGAGAATTACATGCCAATAACTTGTTTGAAAACACTGTATAAGATCTTTACAGCTGTCCTTAACAACAGGATTGTTCGGCGAATTGAGCATGTGTGGCGTGACATGTACGAACAATGTGGCTCGAAAAAAGGTGTAGCAGGCTGTCGAGAGAACCTGCTAATTGACAGGTATGTCTGCAAAGACGCTGCACCCCTTCAACGCGTCCTGTCAATGGCCTGGATTGACTACCGGAAAGCTTTCGATTGAACTTTTCATAGATTTGTCATCTGTCTGTTGGAAAGCTTGAAGGTGCATCCACACATAGTGAGATGCATAGAGAGATTGATGCGTCTTTGGAAAACTCGATTTACTATCTCATCTGGAAATTATCGTGTGACAACAAACAACATCACCTTCCAGAGGGGCGTCTTTCAGGGCGATACCATGAGCCCTTTGCTTTTTTGCATCACACTTCTGCCTCTATCTCTCGCATTACGAAATCCGTCTGGATACCTCTATGGCGACACTAAGCAGTCATTCATGTATTTTATATGGATGACCTGAAGCTCTATGCCTCTGGTAAAGGCAAACTTCAAACTGCCATAAATATCGTCAAGAAGCACACATGAGAGATTGGGATGGATTTTCGATTGGATAAATGTGCCGAAATTCATCTGAAGAACGGAAAGATTGTTAGCGTTCCCGAGGACCCTGAGCTTGTGGATATAAGTGTTATTAGAGATCTTAACACTGGAGAGCCCTATATATACCTGACGGATCCTCAAAGCCGCATTCAGGGCGTAACATCCGTTAAGGAGTCTCTCCGAAGCAGATACAAGCATCTTCTTCGACAGATTTGGTCTTCCAATCTGTCAAAGTTGAACAAGGTATCTGCGACAAACATGCTTGCCGCCCCGGTTCTACTCTACTCGTTTTTGGGTGGTCCAATGGACGAGGAACGAACTTAAGACCCTTGATCTCACCACACGTAAGTTCATGCATATGCATAAAAGCTTATATCGTAGCCAATGGCAGAGATCCTCTCTTAAAAATGGTCAGGAGCCACGAGATGATTGGCGAAGGAGCGTTCCTTCACAAAGCCGCGGAGCAAGCGGCCGTGACCCATGGCCTGAATTTTAACATCAGAAGTGAGGAAAGTGGATCACTCCATGTAGATGCTTCACTTCTGAAAGCCGAAGTGAATAAAGCGGAAGTTCAAAAATTTTATCAAGAGCTACTCGAAGAGAAAATGCACGGAAATTTTCACAGAAATGTAGATAAACAGTACTTGTTGAAGGAGAAAACTTTTCTTTCCTCAGATCGTCAGGGCTTAATTCAGGTACAGAGGATTTCATTTTCGCATGCCAGGACTGTGTCATTTCCGCCATAGCATACCGTGACCGCATTTTATGTCAAGAAGTTCCCAGAGATAGGTGCAGAGCGTGTCATGCACATGCTGAGTACCTCGAACACATACTATCGGGGTGTCCCAGCCACGCAGTAACTACGTACATCTATAGACGTAATGCGGCCCTAAGAGGTCTTAATCACCATCTTTGTCGCTCTTGCGGTGTTGGCCGCAACCCTGCCCTGGCGAACGCTCCATGGGAGAGAGAGTCAATTGTCCAAAACGAGAAGTGCCAAATTTTCTGGAACCACGATTTTCGGACAGCAGTCTCCGTTGCGCACTCGATGCCTGACATTGGTCTTTAAAACTTCAAAAAACGAACTATATTCGTGATCGAATTGTCGGCCCCGTCCGAATACAACATTACAGCCAAGGAGAAAGAAAAGGAAATTCAAGGAATTCGCGGGATGTATGGAATTTCTTGAAGACACAGAATTAACATTCCATGAATTCCTTGAATTTCTTGAATTCCGTTAACTCATCGAATTCTTTGAATTCATTGAATTCTATGGATTCCGTGAATTCCGTGAATATATAATATTTCATGCGATATCTCAATACATTTAAAATGAAAAACAATAAATTCCTTGGAGTATCATGAACTTTTTTTTATCAGATATCACCTAACAAAAGATAAGAGGACGCTGTCTACGTCCCAGAAAATGAAAATAACGAAGAAAGGAATCCCGAACCATACAAGTTTCTCAATTGAACTATTTTTCGGTGCCCGATGCTGATTTGTTGGAAAGTTTTTTCGATGTTCATTCACATCTACCATCTGAAGACAACAACTCGCAAGTTGACAACAAGATTTTCAAGACTCAAGACAGCAGCATCAGAGAATGGTTGACTTATCCGGATTCAAAGAAAGCCCTGTTCTGTAAGCACCTTTACGTCGAGGGCATGGAAGATCGTCGTCACGCTTATCAACGCATTCGAGAACACGAAGGAAGTTTACGTCACCATCAATCAACCGAAGCTTTCATGAATTATGAAGTGTCCAAAGGAATATCAAATGTCCTGGTTTCGCCTCATTTGGAAAGCCGCAAGAAAAGAGTCAATGAAAACATAGCATTTTTGGAAAAAATCATCGAAGTTATAAAACTCATCGGAAAATATGAATTGCGTTACAGAGGAAAACGAAACGAAGCTGCCTAGTCTTTCGAAGACGATGATGTCGATCATGGGAAGTTCCTGGAAATATTAAAAGTGTTAGGAAAATTAGACGAAAGATACCATTTCCAAGGAAATCCGTAAGGCCAGGATGTTTTCCATTCAAATCGACACGACGCAAGGTATTTCGATCTTGGACCAATGCAGCATTATCATTCGAAATGTAACGGATTCTGTAGACGAACAGATGATATCAATCATTAGATGCACCTCATCGACCGGTCAATCGATTTGTGAACTAATTTTCAACTTCGGAGAAGTTTGTGGATTGAGCAAACCGGTCATTAGAAGAAATAGACTCGGAAATCGTCATCGAATTTCACCTTTGTCGAAAGTACGAAGAAAGAAACGTATGCCCGGAGAAAAAGCTTAAGGCGAGGAAATAAAAATTGCTGAAAAGAAATTCGAGGTTGAAGTCTACAATGTCGTGTTGGACACTTGCATCAACGCTTTGAAGACTCATTCATGGAATTCAAGAAATTCAAGAAATTAATGGAATTCAAGGAATTCAAGGAATGCACGGAATTCAAGGAATTCACTGTATTCACGGAATTAATTAAATTCGCGGAATTCACGGAATGTATGGAATTCAAGGAATTCGTGACATTTCTTGAAGTCACAGAATTCACATTTCATGAATTCCTTGAATTTCTTGAATTCCGTGAATTCATTGAATTCCGTGAATTCATTGAATTCTATGAATTCCATGAATTCATTGAATTTCCTGAATTCCTCGAATTTCGTGAATTCCGTGAATTCATTGAATTCATTGAATTCATTGAATTCTGTGAATTCATTGAATTATGTGAATTACTTGAGTTCATTGGCCAACGGCCATACCACGCGGGAAGCACCAGTTCCCATTAGATCACTGAAGTTAAGCAGTGTTGGGCGCGGTTAGTACTTGGATGGGTGACCGTCTGATACTACTGCGTTGCTGTTGGCGGTCGTGGGTGTGGTGAGCCCATTTGAATTCCGTGAATTACTTGAATTCGTTGAATTCGTTAAATTCCATGAATTCATTCCGCTTAAACATTCTTTAGAAGTTTCACTTCTACCAAGCTTCCCGAGACACGAACATTTTTTTCGAAATTTTTCGGTATAATAGTTGTCGAGCAGTGTTCCTGGTTACTGGAATGTTATTGTAAAATTCCAATTCATGTGAGGTAGCACGCAAATACCAGCATATGGAAACTACAACATTATGTAATGTAGCGTTGCCTTACGTTACGGAAATAAAGTTGGAATAAATGTATTGGAAGTTTCCAACATACATTTTTACAGTGTAGGTATGTACTTATCAACTTGTTCTATTCTCTCATCATTCAGGCTAATATTGCATATTGTTTTCTCACCCTTTCCGTTGAGCGCCATTATTTTTGTTTCATTTACGTTAATTTTAAGGCCCATGCTCTTCAGACTTGTATTCAGTTTGCTCTACATTCTTTGCAAGTCTTCGACTGACTCTGCCATGACAACCTTATCATCTGCGAATGCTAACCCAGCACCCTTACTGTCTCTAGATCCACACCTTCTTAGACACTTGTCCATAAATATAAAATGAATATATATATATATATAAATAAATAAATAATAAAGGAATAAATATTCAATAAAAATAATAAGGAATAAATTAATATAAAATGAATAATAAATAGCTATCAAGGCATAACGCACCCTTGCCTAACTCTCTTTAAATACCTTTAGATCTTCGAAATCTCATTAAATTCCCTGGTATCCTTCAAAATTCGTGAAAATACTTCGGATCGCATGAAACCCTCATAAATCCAAAGAAATACTGTGACTTATTTTGAAATATTTCGAAACCTCTTAAAATCCTAGGAAATCGTTCTTAATTCCTTAAAATCCTTGAACTTTTAAAGAACATAACGCAGAGCTTTTTTAAAACTAGAAGGAACAGATCAAATCTGGTTACATTTTTATTATAAAATAAGGAATTTTACATTCAATCTCTGTCAAAGACCGAACGTAGAAAGTTTTTAAGAACCATTAGAAACACTTTAAGTCAAGCCTTTTCTATAATCTCATATCTGTAACTGATTTTATTAGTTGATGCGAAATCTTACGTAAGCTTTCTATTCCCCCCCCCCCCCCCACCCTCAAGGTAAAAACAGTAAGTAATAATGAAGACACCCCCCTCGCCCACAAAGTACTTATGTAATACTTGAAAGGCCGCTAGGCACTCAACCTTATTGCTCCCAAACACATTAAAAGAAGTAATGTCTCTTCACATATAATGTCCGACTATGAAAACTAGTCCATAACGGTCCCTAAAATTCATTACAAAAATTCCTGGTAATGGAATCAAAAGTTAAAACCTCCAGAGACTTGCTTTATATTAATGAAATTATCATTTTTCCCATCTTGTGGACCTTGGATCATTAATTGAAGTCTTGCGAAAAAACGTAATGTTCGCTATTGGTGTATATAGACAAAAAGCTTTGAACCAGCCTGATTCCACTATACTTGCTTTGTGCCGGTCATTGTATGACCCCACTTCAAGCAACAAATTTTAAGCGCTATAAATGTGAAGCACTTGTAAATGAAATTCTGATATTGCGCGACAGTTTTGTCAAGTTTAGTACACCTCAGTGAACGCATGAAAAACCGATCAAATAAATTTTTTTTTAAATAATTAAGGAATTAAGTTTAAGAAACTACTTAAATGATACATAGATATATATTAATTCAATAAAGTTATAACATACAGGTATTTTTTTCTACAAATCGAAACGATGGATCCCACAACAATGACTGGTGATGAAATAGTAATATCGGGAATTTCGGGAAAATTTCCGAACAGTGATAACATTAGAGAATTGCAAAAAAATCTGATGAACAAAGAGGATTGTGTTACTGGTGATACGAGTCGTTGGAATATTGGTAAATATTTGATATTCATGTAAATTTAAAACAAATTTGTAGCAAACGGAAGAAATTATTTAAACGTTATTTGGATATTTCCCTGATACTTTTAAATTTTACTTTCTTGAAGTTTTACATTGGTTTGGAATAAAAAGATCATTCTTAATTTTTGGAATATGCTTGGTTATGATTAAATTAACATTGGGAGTGAATTTTAATTCAAGAACAATAACCAGCAAGATAGCTTTAAGAAAAAAATAAGGGATGTGTCGATTTTCCAGCATCTCCTCTCTCTGTAGTTTATATGCTTCTAACATGATGTTATTCCAATTTCAATTTTCGTCTTTCATTTTCTAGGGAAGTTGAAAAGCTTCTAGTGGGTGCCACAATGACTTCCTGAAAGTTTGATCAATTAAAAAAATTTCTGAATTCGAAAGACGTGGTCAAATGTCAAGACCCCGAAAACTTGCATTTTTCTCGTTATGCCCAAGCGAATGATTTTTATTTTCTGATCCAGGTTAATGGTAAAAGTTTTATACTATGTTGATATGAGTGCCTATATTACCGACAGAAAGTTTCGTACCTTTTAAAAATTCATACTTCACTTCAAAGACGAATATTTGTGCAGAAACTGAATCTACGACTTTATAAGTAAAATTATTTGGAAGATTAGAAAATTTCGCGTCGAATCAGCCTATGTTGAAATTATTTCAATGAACGAGTCAATCTTGTTTCAAAGTTAAAAGCTTTTTTTAGCTAAATGAACATTTTGAAATCTTGAGTGTAACTCTTTGTCAAATCTAGAAAAGTGTTCCTAAATATTTGGAATAATCATAAAATCAAGAGTAAATTCTGCTCTTTAAATCTAAATAAAGAGTACGATTAAATATCAAGTAATCGCTGGGTATTCAAAGAAAATATTTACTCGTGCAATATTAGTTTTTGGGAGCAAAAAGTTCGGGATTCGTCGTTAACCTTCATTTTTCTGCAAGGTGCAACTTTAGATTTCTTTATATTCCATTGTATGTCTAATTGAATCGCTCTTAATTTAGATTTAATGTGAAGGATTTAATCTTGATTTTATGCTTTTCCGCATTTCTAGGAACATTTTTCTAGATTTGCAAAGAGTTGAAAGATTTCCAAATGTTCAATTAACTAAAAAAAATTTGACTTTAAAACTAAATATGTTTTCAATCGTCTATTAAAATAATTTCAGCGTAGGCTGATTCGTCGCGAAATTTTCTAATCTTTCAAGTAATTTTACTTATAAAGTCATCGATTCAGTTTCTGCACGCAGATATTCCACTTTGAAGTGAATTTTGAATTCTCAAATGGTCAAAGGAAATGAATCTAATATTTATTTGGGTACTGTATGTAATATAGATCTTATTGAAGTGATCTTATGTTCGTGGACTCAAGTAAAAGTATAGAAAAATGGTAAAATTAAGGAAAATTGCATTTTTCTCGTTATTTTCAGATCAATAACTGTTTTTTTTTAATCTGAGTATACCGTAGAAAATATATACTACGGTAACATAAGTTGTTATGAAATATTTACCTTATCAAAAATTATCTTATGTTCGCTCACTCACGTTAAAGTAGCGAAAATGGTAAAAATATCGAAAAATGTTATTTTACTCTTTAGTTTCAAACCTGCAATTTTTTTCTGATCCGGGTGAAAGTAAAAGTTGTATCCTTGGTGATGTAAACTCCTATGCAGTATATACCTCATCAAAAATTATATTATATTCGCACACTTAATTAAAAATACCGACCATAAGATAACTTTTAATAAGGCCTATACTGCACCGGCACTTATATCATCATAGTACACCCCGTGTAGAAATTTCCTCCCCATCTTTCCCTATTTGATGTTGGGTTCTGATGGGGACCCTAACAGAATTTCTAATCAAGAAAAAACTGATGGGGGCCCTATCAGGCTCTAGTGGAAAATTTCTTGCTTTGAATAAGTAATGCAAATCCATAAGTAAAATCTATGAATCTATTAATTAATGTTGAATCAGAAAAAAATTAATGGCTTCAAAATAATGAGAAATATAATTTTCTATGAGGTCTGTACTGCATAGGTAATATACCGCTATGGTACACAACTTTTATGCTTCATCGGGACTAGAAAAAAAAAACAGGTATTGTCCTCAAAATAACGAGAAAAATGCAATTTTTCGCGATTTTTACCATTTCGTCGGTACTTTCACTTCAGTCTGCGGGCATAAAATAATTTTTAATGAGGGTATATACTACATAGGCACCTATATAATCATAGTATACAACTTTAACCCTTCACCTAGATCGGGAAAAAATTATTCGCTTGAAAATAAGGAGAACAATGCAACTTTTTTGTGATTTTCACTTTTGACTGCGTTGTCCGAACTGAGAGATTTTTCCTCAAGCTTTCAGGAAGTTATTTTGGCACTTAATCGAAACTTTGACACCCCCCACCCCCTCCGCCTTCCCCTGAAAAAATAAAGACCAACATTTGTTTTCCAAACGCCCTACTGAATATTAGGGTGCACAGTGGCCCAGACGACCCGATTTCGTGACCAAAAGTTCAATGTTCATACTTTAAAAATTGTATAAAAGAATGATGTCATTGTAATCAGTGATAATTAAGGTATCTATTCTGTGAAAATGGAGAAATAATTTTTATGAAGAGTGCTGTATTACATTACAGATTATTATGGTACTAGTGACTATTAATCTAGTACATGTACCCTTTTTAAACCGTTAGGTTGTGATTACTAGATCACATCATTCCTATATCTATGAATAAGTATTTAATAGACTAATAAAATTAAATGTGATATGGATCTTACTTTGATTTATTTCAATAAAGCACCTTTTGTAAAAGGCACCTTATTTAGAAAATCATAGTTAAAATATATTACTATGCACAGTCAAGATTAGAGTTGAAATAATAAGATGCGTCGTGCAATATTAAATATTCGACGCCATTCCGTTATTCTACTCGACTTCACCTGTCTTATCATTTTTTAAACTGAAAGCAGATTCTTAGTTTCTATCTAAAAACGATGTTCAAAACCACGAAATTAGAACCGCCAAATTCTTGAATGATTTACGCGAAATTGGTTAACTTTTTCTAGTCAAACTCTATTTCTCCGAATTTAGCAACTCAATATCTCGGGAGACAGTTTCTATTTTTTGTTTAAACTGAAAATTGCACTTTTTATCGTGATCATCAACCGAATCATCAGAAATACTTTAGCTCGGGAGTTAACTTTTGTTTTATCTTTAAATGATGACTTCGATTTTACAGAATGTTATTTCGCTCTCCTGAAAAATTTCGATTCTATTGGTAATCTAGTTCTGTACTGCAACCCTTCAGATATTGTTCCAGAAATAAGATAAAAAAATTATTTTGAAGAAACACCGTTTACTTCACTTCCCTATATTTGTAAATTATTATACTATTATATTATTTACTATATTATATAATGTGAATTCTTATATTTTATAAAAATATGTAAATAATTACTAGCTTTTGGCAAAATTTTATAAAAGCCTTAATTATTAAAAATTTTTTATTTTCGAGACTTATTCCTTCTAATTTCAGCTAGAACCTTTGATTTAATGTTCAAACGCAACTTCATAGTTAGAATATTAATTCCAGGTTCAAGTATTTTTTCTCCGGGAAAATTTTGTTTAACTTGAATGTTTCGAAACATTATTTGTAGTAACTGCTTTTGTTTTTACTTCCAAATTTTAACTAAATAAGATTAGTAGAACTATAATCCTTAGAATCTTTTTTTATGCTGAACATTTTTATTTAAATTTAAATAATTCTTACTTATAATACATCAGAAAGTAATAAATCCTTTAAATTTTAGAGCTTTATAATTTGAACAGAGATCACGTATTAAATGAATATTTAAATTAAACATTTAACCATTGAAATTTGAATTAATTTAATTTAAATATATTAATTAAAGATTTGTAAATCCACCTATTCATATAAAATGTGTAAAACGAAAAAATAGAAAAAATATATTCCTCCGTTAGCCCTGCCTTTTCAGCGAAAAAGTGCAGCCTTTTTCTGAAAAGAGGAAAAAGATACTTCGATTAACAATGGCTTTTCGTGCAGTAACTATCTCTTTTCGATGAGTAGACCTTTGAGCTATTGTATGCCGCTGTGTCCTCTCATCCACACTATCATTCATCGGTCTTACATGATTATTTGTTATTAACTAATAGGTTTCAATTTTGTTATTCCTCATTATTATTCGATTGCATTTGTTTAAGTTTTCCAAGCAATTTAAGCCAAAATCTATCTACTACGTATATTACGAGAGGTAGCACAGTCATCTTTAAATGCATTTGAAGTTAATTGTTATTATTATAGTGAAAATTCTTTTTTTCACTTATATGTATAGTCAAAATATGAAAGCATCAAAATATGAAAGCGCAATAAAGTATGCTTTATCCTTGTATAACCTGTGTTTTCATGCGATTTTTTTTGTTACGAGTAAATTACAAAAATGTACAGGTGTTTGGAGGGGCCTTTGTAAAGTGAATGGATAGTAGGTTTAAATTTTTTACGGAGGGTTTGAATCCCCAGCGGGTGCGATTTTTCATAGTGTTTGAGCATGCGATTATGTTTATAACTGGCCGTGTGTGCGATTACGTATTTTAAAGAATAAATTAAGTACAGTTATCATATATTAAACTTTTTTTGTTCTTGCAAACTTATCATTATATTACATCATCTTTTTCTAGCTGCTGTAATGGAACGTCTAGCGACGATTCTATAGCACCTAACTGACCAACCTTTCGTTGCTGTACTCTACCTCCGACTCTACACGCATTCTTACCTTGACGGTTGAACCTTTCATTACTCTATCGACAACAGTTGAGTCTGAACCATTATTTCCCATTCCTAATATTTGCATATTAACCTTTGTTAGATGCGCCAACGTGGAAATGAATTCCTTCACTTTTCTTAGACTCAGTCACCGATTTCTAACAAAAATCACCAGGTTTTCAGGAGGAGCACTGTGCATCCTTCCACCAACCACTCCGGAATAGGTTCTTCCGACTTTAGATACAAGGTGAATATGCGGACCAGATACAGGTGGGTTGAAGAAAACTTCTTCCACCAGAAGGTCATGATATCATCTGGTCCCGAAGAGGCAAAGTTCTTCATGCCTTTTAATAATTTTTTCACCTCCTCGAAAGCAATAGATGGGCATTCCTCGTTAGGTGCTATAAGGGCACTGCACAGCTCCTTGAAGCTATTTATGTTCTTTGAGTTTTTTTCTGTTAATGCTGGACTTCCTAGACTTATCTCCAAAATGCCTGGACCTTCTCTGATTTTGACGGGTGGTCGACAGCAACTGGAGGGTCTTGGAAGAGTCGAGATGGGTCAAAGACCCACATCTCTTCTCGCTCTAGACTTCTCCTAGCGTCAGATAGTACCCATATTTTGTCAACAATATGCTGCCTGATGGTCAGCAGCTTTGACTTGTGTGTGTGATGACGGATCTGCAGTTCGCGCGCGAGCTGTTGGACCCTGGCAGTGAAATTCCTGCAAGATGTTTTGTGGTCAATCACACACTGAATGCGGGACGCGTAGTGTCTTTTCCAGCCTATTTGATGTTGAGTTTCTGCATTCGTCTTTTGGTCTTCTGATAAGCCGCTGGTTTTGTTTTACGGTTTGCATCCGCCAAAGTTCTAGCTGCATTATACACATTACAATTGATAATCCAGAGGTCGGACTCTTCGGAAAAATCTCCAAGAAGCACGTAATTCGGTTCCGCTAGATCTTTAAGCTTAACAGAAACCTGGATGTTGATATTTCGCCTGGTCCTAAAGCATCGCCCTTCCCATATAAGATGCCTGCCCGCGGTTGGTCTCAGTGTCGCTTCTCTGTTTCTCTGTTTTCGGCTTGTTCTCGCTGAGGCAGATTAGGCGCTCCGCTTATATAACCCCTCTTCCGGTGGTTGTCGGCACAGTTTCGCCGAAGTTGATGTGAAAAATGCGAGAGCTTTGGGTGTTCTCGCACCACAGAGCATGCAGTGGCGCCATGTAACCTTCTCGTTTAGGGGCCATACTGGTATCTTATCACTCTAGCAGTTCGTCTTTGAGTCGATCCGTCCACTCAAAAGTATTGAGATTCTGCCGGTCCATCGTATTGCCTCTGTCTTGATTGGCTTCCCTAACTCTAGGGTAGTCGGCATTGTTGTCCAACCCACTGTCGGGAGCTTTGCTCGTTCGATTGTTTTAAACCGCACTTACTACAACTATGTTTGGTGTTATCATTGTTTTCCCCCACGAGCAGCTAGGGAAAAGGGTTCGTTCATCCTTGTAGAGCCCCGCACGCAAGTTTAAGGCTGCATACTCTGAGAGGTCGCCCGGTATCTCAGAGTCACTGTTTGAGACACCTCACCTAGGTGCCATTCAGCTTTCGGCACAGTTTCTACGCCTCAGCTTGGGTGTTAATTCCTTCAGGACCATCCCTGGACAATTGTCCGCGTCTATAGCAGGAAAAAAATTTACTCTGACTTTTTGTTAGTAAACTGAAATACATAGTTTGAATGGGAATTACAATTTTGATCATTAATAACTAAAAAAACAGCAACTCAAGCAAAAACATAATCAAAGGACAATCAACACAAAAGCCAATCAAAAACAAAGTCAAAAACAATCAACTCTAAAACAATCAACTCTAAAAAAAAAAAATTCACGACAATTGACTCCACAGACACAATTTTCGTTTTTCTTTTCATATTTGTTTCAGAAAGAAGATAACCATGAAGGAGGATCAGAGGCGAAAAAAAGCGAGAGAAGGGGAACTTCAAACACAAAACTAAGGACAATTTCAAAAGACTGCAATTTCAGTTTTGTACAAAATTAATACCTAAATTTATTTACATACCATAGACAAAACCAATGGAAAAATTTCTTCGACAAATTGGCTGAAACTTTCAGAAAATGATGTTGCCGGCATGCCGAACAAAAGTCTCCACGGGCACAATAAGATCCTATGATAAAACATCCCCTGGTAAAAAAACTCTAATGTACGTTCAGTTTTATCTCTAGCTTATTCTACGCATAGTCCCAGGATACTTGGAATTCTGGTACTTCTAGATCCCATAGCTCGGAAACTAATCATAGGATCTTATTGTGCCCGTGGAGACTTTTGTTCGGCATGCCGAGAAGATCATTTTCTGAAAGTTTCAGTCAATTTGACGGAGAAATTTTTTTCATTGATTTTGTGCGGGGTCCTTTACCTTTCTTTATTTTAAGACTACCTTTGGGTTTTCACGTGTTTTATCTGCATTCTCGGCATTCCAGATCTCATTTCTCTTCTCGGTATTACCTCCGCAAGAAGTAACTGCTATGAAACCGTGCCGTCGACCTGCGGAAAAGGGGTTATATACGCAGAGCGCCTACTCTACCGCAGCAAGAATAAGCAGGCTGCAGAGAAAGAGAGGTGACACAGAGATAACCCGCGGCCAGACATCAACATCCAGGTTTCTCTCACAAAAATCTGGCTCAACTGGATGACGCGCTTCGTGGAGATTTTTCCGAAGAGTTCGACCTCTGGACAATCAATTGTAGTGTGTATGATGCAGCGAGAACTTTGGCGGATGCGAACCGTCAAACAAAACCAACGGCTGATCATAAGACCAAAAGACGAATGCATCAACACAGCACAAAGACAGACTGGGTAAGACAGCATGCTTCCTGCATTCAGTGTGTGATTGACTACAAACATCTGGCAGGAATTTCACGGCCTACACTACCATCGGAAATAGTGCGCACGACTCTTGTGAGCGCTATTAAAAATCACTGCTGACTTCAAACCACGATATTTCGGTGAAAAAAAGAGATAGGGCATTTAAAAAAAACAGTTGGAAAGCTTATAAAATTCCACGCCTATTGGTGCCCAAAAAATATTTTTTTGACATTCTTAAAATGATACAGCACGTGAGAAGTAAAAAAAAAATTCAAGATTTTCTCAAATTTTCGACCTCAACTTCAACTTTTAGCACGACCTAGGAACATTTGTTCAAAAAGTTTAAAATCGTGCGACATCGAGCCTTAAACCTTATCTTTAATTTAAGCCAAAAAAACTTAAAAAGTCTTAATGTGTACCCGAGATATAATTAAAAATGTTCAATCGTATCTGAGCTCAATTACTCACAATTGACACAATTACTGTACAATTGAGCTCAGATACGATTGAACATTTTTAATCATATCTCGGGTACCCATGAAGATTTTTAAGTTTTTTTGACTCAAATTAAAGATTAGGTTTCAGGCTCGATGTCGCATGATTTTGAGGTTTTTGAAAAAATTTCCCTAGGTCGTGCTAAAAGTTGAAGTTGAGGTCGAAAATTTGAGAAAATCTTGAATTTTGTTTTTAAACTTCTCACGTGCTGTATCAGTTTTAGAATGTCAAAAAAATATTATTTATGCAGCAACAGACGTGGAATCGTGGTTTGAAGTTACAGTGATTTCTAATAGCGCTCACAAGAGTCGTGCGCAAAATTTCCGACGGTAGTGTATGTGCGACAGTTCAAACGTGAACTGCAGATCCGTCATCACACTCTCAACAAGTGAAAGCTGCTGCCCATCAGGCAGCATATTGTTGACAGATTACGGGTACTATCTGACGCCGGGAGAACTCTAGAGCATAGGGAAAGATGGGTGAGAGAAAATGAGCAGTTTTTTCTGACCCATCTCGACTCTCCTGAGATCCTCCACATACTGTCGACCACCTGCCCAAACCAGAGGATATCGAGGATATCGAGGATATTAAGACAAATCTACATGAGAGAAATGCCCACCTATGACTTCCGAGGAGGGGAAAAAAGTATTGAGAGGCTAGATGGTAACAAGACCTTCCGGTGGAAGAAGTTTCCTTCAAGCCACCAGCATCTAGCCAGCATGTTTACCTTATATCTTAAGTCGTAGAAATAAGAGTTTCGGGCAAATAACTTGTCTAAACACGCTATATAAAATATTTACAGCTTTTTTGAACGATGAACAACATGGCTCAAGGGAAGGCGTAGCAAAGCCGCAGCATCCTACCAGCGCTGTCTGTCGATGGTCTGGATTGACTACCGAAACGCTTTCGATTCAACCTCCCATAGACTTATCAACTGCCTGTCGGAAAGCTTAAAGGTTAATACACACGAAGTGAGGTGCATAGAGAGATTGATACCCCTTTGGAAAACCAGATTTACTATCTCATCTGGGAAACATTGCATGACAACTAACAGCGTCACTTTTTAGAGAGGCATCTTTCAGGGCGACACCAGGAGCGCTCTCAGACAAGGAGAATCAAAAGAGAGGTGTGAGTGAAACACCTGGACAGTATGTGTCCTACACTGTTAAAAATGTTTGTAATTTTAATATAGATTTACTATACATTTGTATAGTAAATCTAAAAACTCTGTCTATGAAATATCAATTAGGAGACTGTATAGTAAATTTCATATACATGTATATTGATCAACTTTTAGAAAAGTCAGATAATTTCACTTTCAATAAATTAAAAATAATTAAGGCAGTAATTTTCAATTCTAAATGATAAAGCATAATATTTTTTTCTAGTTAAACATAAATCATACCGGGTTTTAAGTGGAAAAGTTCAATTAAGCGAATTATTAAGACACCTAACCTAAAAAAATCGGTACTCACGTTAAAATTTTGATATTTACAGTGAATTTTAAAGAAAATTCCACCCGTACGTTGTACTTTGATTATAAATAATATTTTAATCGATGAATGTTAGTTTATTACTTTAGTTTTAAATATTTGACCAGATTTCCCACATAGCACACTTCCCGAAAAAACCTGGTCTTTTCTTGGGGCTTGGTCCACGTGGCCGTAAGAAAAAGCCAGGTCGGTCCCAGGTTTAGACCTATGCTTAGACCTAGGTTAAAACATAGGTTCATGTCCGCCTAAATTTCTTTATTGAAAAAATTGGATTCATTTTTACGTGAATTTTACAAAGAATGTAATATTGTTAACAAAAATAGTAATAATTTAAGAGTCCATCGCAAAATTGATAATTTCATAAAATTTTATAAAAACATCATTTTATCATTCAATAAAGTGACAAATGATTTTCTTTTGTTTTTCAAATTCTTTTCCCATAATTTCCGAGAAAGCTATAAATAATTGAATTATTTATTATTCTTTGACAGCACAGCTACCAAAGAATTTAAAAACATCTAAAATATTTTACAATAATATTTCAGACTTCAAAAACAGCGAGCCGATGCAATGGCAAGCTCAATTCGTGGTCGCGAGTTACCTCGGACTTATTTTCTGGGCGATTCATTTCTCTTGCGAGAAGGAGTCGCAGCTAATGCGCCGCCCAGCGACTTCGTTCGGAACTAATCTTCTGACTTCCGCGAATAATAGTTCAGAGCTAAACCGCTAGGCAGCCTATTAGGTGTGACTCCTTCTCGCAAGAGAAATGGATCGCCCAGAAAATAAGTCAGAGATAACTTGCGTTCACGATTTAAGCTTGCCATTGCATCGGCTCGCCGTTTTTGAAGTCTGAAATATTTTTTAAAAATATTTAAGATGTTTTTGGAATTATTTGATAGCTTTGCTGTCAAAGAATAATAAATAATTTAATAATTTATATTTTCTCAGAGATTATAGAAGAAAGATTGGAAAAATAAAATAATGGATATTTTTTGGCATGATAAAATTTCTTCAGCAAATATACGTGAAAATGAATTCAATTTTTAAAAATAAAAAAAATCTAGGCGGACATGAACCTATGTTTTAACCTAGGTCTAAGTATAGGTCTAAACCTAGGACAGACCTGGCTTTTTCTTTCGGCCACGTGGACCAAGTCCCAAGAAAAGACCAGGTTTTTTCGGGAAGTGTGCTATGTGGGTTTGGGTGCATCAAAGAACTTTCAACTTTCACGCACTGTGTTTTACTATACATGTATATTAATTCTACAAGATGATGTATATTAAATTTACAACACGTATATGCATATTGCTTCCAATACATTTATAGTAAAATCGCTATAGAAATTTCTAACAGTGTAGGTACTCAGAATGAGCGGGGCACGCTCTGCACCTATCGCCGGGAAAGTTTCGTCGTAAAATGTGGCTACGGTATACTAAGGTGGAAATTACGCCGTCCTGGGACGTGAAATTAAAACCCTCTATGCCTCCATCAATTCCAGATGATTTGAGTAAAGCAAACATTAGCTCCTTCGGCGAGGACTGATCTTCTACATTTCAGTAAAAGTTGTAGTGCATTTTCTTATTGAGGAGCTTTTACACGAAGTTGTTGACCTCTGCTTTCTTAATTGGACAATACTAGCAGTTTATCTCGTACGTGCTCGTGTCGGTTTGTAAAGAGAACACA
The DNA here is from genome assembly GCA_932066315.1 of Andricus coriarius. Taxonomy (NCBI): domain Eukaryota; kingdom Metazoa; phylum Arthropoda; class Insecta; order Hymenoptera; family Cynipidae; genus Andricus; species Andricus coriarius. The sequence continues at coordinate 908 of CAKNWT010303352.1, read as the reverse complement.
AATGCTGTAAAATATTTATGCTAAAAATGAATATGATCAATAAAACGGGATTTCAAGCGATAACTTTTAGAATCCCATTTAACCGCCGCGAAATTGTGCAAAAGGGGAATGCACGAGCCTAGTGTCATTTTTATCCTGTACGAATTTCGTGAAGCAAAGTAAGTGTCACTAATACGAAATAACCTAACTTGTTGCATGTTATTATTGCTTTATCTGATAATTGTCAAAGAAAATATTACTGAAAAAATTCCATCGGGCAAAGCTATCGCATAAATAGACTATTAGAATTTAGAATTTATTTATTAAGTCCCTAGGACTAAACAGCTCTCTACGGAAAACATTTTACATATGTTTTTCAAAAAAACGGTGACAGCTCTGGTCAAACGACGATTATGACGTTGGCAAAACAAAAAGAATTACAGATGGATAAAGATAAAAATAATATATCATATGATGAATATGAGTCATATATGCTAATATAAGCTCGTGGTTGGCAAAATGGATATCATCAGAGAACTTAAGACTTAATTGTTAGATGACTGATATAAACTATGGATTGAATTACAAAATTTAATTGTTATAATATTATATATATATATAGTAATTAAAAATATATATTATATATTATATATTATATATTATAACAAAGACCTTGGATACTAATGGGCCCAAGTGGGGAAGCACACATAACAATTTTGTAAGTCTCTTCACGTGGATTGATCGCTAGAAAGATTGATCAGCAACCAGGTTCGGAGCAGTGTTGAAGAATGAACTTGTTATTTAATTAAATAACACGAGCATTCTAGATTAATCTAAAATATCTATACCTTACACCTATATAATTATCTACCCTATACTTATATACCCATCCACACACTACTACTTTCCAACCGAGAAATTCACGCCTA
>CAKNWT010303349.1:0-12846 GCA_932066315.1 Andricus coriarius | reverse complement strand
TTTTTTACTTGCTCTGCAATTTTCTATAATACAAATAAAAAAGATTAAATTTGGATTATTTTGAAGATCAAAAGTCAAGTTTTTAATTAAAAATCTTTCAAATTGAAGAAATTCCAAAAAAATAATAAAAATTACTGAATTTTGAAATAAAAATTTTCAAAATTATAAATTCTTTAATTTAAAAAGATTTACAATTATTAAAACTTTTGCAATTTTGAAGTGTTACATAGTTCAATTTTGAACATTTAGAGTGGAAAATTCTTCTATTTTAAAGATTTTTAATTTAAAATTCTTTAATTTTGAAGATTTTTGATTGAAAGCTCTTTAATTTTAAAGATCAACAATTTAAAGTTCTGCAATTTTAAAATTTTGCAATTTAAAATTCTTTAATTTTAAAGACGTATAAATAAAAATGCTCAAATTTTGATGAGTTTGAAAATCAAAAATCAAGTTTTCAATTCTAAATATTCCAATTTGAAGAAATTTAGAACCTAAATCATCATAATCATAAAAAAATTTCAAATTATAAACTTTTTAATTTTAAATGACTTACAATGCAAAGGTTTGCAATTTTAAAGAGTTACGATTGAAAATTCTCGAATTTTGAAAATATAGAATTACAAATTATTCAATTTTCAAGATTTATATTTTAAGACTATGTAATTGGGGATAATTTTTTTAAATAGTTAAATTTTAAATATTCACAATTAAGAATTGTTAAATTTTCATGATTAACAATTAAAACCTCCTTAATTTTAAACAGTTACAATTAAATTTCAGAGTTACATAAATAAAAGTTCTTAAAGTTGGATGATTTTGCAGATGAAAATTTAAGTTTTCAATTAAAAATTGAACCAATTTCAAAAGTAAATCATCAAAATCACTGAATCTTTAATTTTAAATTCTCAAAATTATAAAAAATTTTCAATTATAAAGATTTACAATTCAAATTTCTATAATTTTAAAGATTCACAATTGAATTTTAGAGCTATAAATACAAATTTTAAAAATTGGATGATTTTGGAAATCAAAAGTCAAGTTTTCAATCACAAGTTCAAGAAATTTCTAATAAGCATCGTCAGAAAAACAGAATTTTTTATTGTAAATTGTAAAAATTAAAAACTCTTAAAATTTAAAATGTTGCAATTAAAACCTCTTCGATTTTAACTGTGTATAAATGAAATTAAAGAAATTTGAAAAGGAAATCATCAGTACTATTAAATTTTTAATGGTAAAATTTAAAACTTATAAAATCTTTAATTTTAAAAGATTTGCAGTTAAAACTCTCGAAATTTTGAAGAGTAACAATTGGAAATTCTTCAATTTTGAAAATATAGAATTAAAATTTTTAAATTTTCAAGATTTATTTATAATAAGTAACTTTTTTTAATTTACTTATTGTATTTAGTAACTGGTACACCGTATGTCAAATTCTTATTGAAAAAGTGAAACAAGTTACAAAGAATAATTGTTTCCCTTAAAAATGAGTACAAAAATTTGACATCGCGAAAATAAACCAAACAAAAAATTAATAAAAAAAAACAAAACAAAAATAGGGGACACTTAATCATATTCGATTACAAATTTTTTTTTTGAATTTTTTTTTTTTAAATGGTTCTTTTTTTACTTTGCACCTAATATTTTACAATCTATCTTTATACAAGTAGGAATCTGTATTATCATCGGAGATGGTAATTTTCAATCGGTTAAGAAAACCAAGCACACATACAGTGGATAATGGAAATCTACAATATCGATCAAAGTTAAATCCTCTAATACAAAAAAATTATTTCGTCTTTACAGACTAGATGGAGATGTAAATTAAAATTTATTAAAGTTCAAACTTATTCAGAAAAAAAGGATCTCTCTCCTCTCATTCTACTGGGATTCGAACACTAGATCAACTGATTTCCGGTCAGGTGCTCTAACCAAGTGAGCTACAGAGAGATCAGAGATAGATACTAATTTTCTGATATACGCTAATTTAGCAAGGTGTTACACAATCAATATTCAAGTAGGAATCTGTGTTATCATCGGAGATGGTAATTTTCAATCGGTTAAGAAAACCAACCACACATACTGTGGATAATGGAAATCTACAATATCGATCAAAGTTAAATCCTCTAATACAGACAAATTATTTCATCTTTACAGACTAGATGGAGATATAAATTAAATTGTATTGAAATTCGAATTTATTCAGAAAAAAAGGATCTGTCTCCTCTCACCTTACTAGGAATCAGGTCAACTGATTTCCGGTCAGGTGATCTCCATCTACTTGAATATTGATTGTGTAACACCTTGCTAAATTAGCGTATAACAGAAAATTAGTATTTATCTATGATCTCTCTGTAGCTCAATTGGTTAGAGCACCTGACCGGAAATCAGTTGATCTGGCGTTCGAATCCCAGTACAGTCAGAGGAGAGAGATCCTTTTTTTCTGAATAAATTTTAATTTTAATAAATTTTAATTTATATCTCTATCTTTATAAAAATTGGTAAAAAAAATACTTTTTTAGCTTCAGAGTTTTGGGAAAGTATGAATAAGTCGGTTGACCCTTGTGAAGATTTTTATGAGTACGCATGTGGTAATTGGGAAACTTACAATCCAATTCCACCGAATGAGGTGCTATGGAGCCCGATGAGCAAAATGGAAAAAGAAATGGCTTATAAGATTCGCGGTACGTACTTTTTTATTATTAATTTTTTTTTCGTAATTTAAATATGATTAAAAATTGTATTTTCAAAAGAGGAAATACTTTACAGTTTAAACATATATTTTTTAGACTTATTAGAGGAGATAGTGTATCCAGATGATGTTTTACCAGTGAAAAAAGCGAAGAAATTTTATCAGTCCTGCATGAATGTCGGTAAGATATTTGTGCGTTTTTCATAAATTTATTATTGCGTTATTGATTTCTCACCTAACATTAAAAATAAGAAAAATTTACAAGTTCATTATCAAACCAATTATAAATAATAAAGTCAAGAAATTTTGTTTAAATACAAATTAAAATAAAAAAAATATCTGAAAAAACTATCTGCCATCGATCACTCTAGTAGCTTAGTGGTCAAATCACCCGACCGGCAATCGGAAGACGTGAGGTTCGATTCCCACCGGAGCGAAGAAGAAAGATCTTTTTTCAGAAATTAAAATTGGTTAATTTATAATAATTAGTAATTTCGAACTGAAAGTGTTTAAAAAAAAAAAAAAAAAAAAAAGCCGTTTTCACGTTGAAGCGTTTCAAATCAAACAATTTTAGATTAGGTAAACTTGTGGAAAAACGACAATATTTCGAATGGAATGAAAAGGAATCTAACTTATATCATTTTTTAAAAAAGCGTTTAAAATTGAATAATATAAAATTTAAAGTGTTTCAAATTGAAAAATATTTAATTGAAAGCTCTAAAAATTAAAAAATTAAAAAATAAAATTTTTAGGGAATTAAATTTGTAATATTTCCAATTGAAAGCATTACAAATTTAATAATTTAAAACTTTTGAAGAGAATAATTTCTAATTCGAACTGATTGAAAATTGATAATTTGAAATTGAAAACTGAATTTTCCAAATTCAAAGATTCTCAAATTCGAGAAATTCAAATTGTTGTTACATTAAAAAGATCCATAATTTAATATTAAAAATTTATAATTTAACATCCAAAAAATTATTATTTGATATTAAAATTGATTAGAAAAAACTTTTTGAAATCAAAAAAATAAATCCGTCCTAATTTTTACCATATAAAATAAAAAATTTTTAATTGTAAACCTCTAAGTTGAATTATTCTAAACAAACGTTTCAAATGAAAATTAATTTTAAAGTCGAAATATTAAAAATAAAAAATTTCAACTTCACAACGTTAAATTACTTTAAGTAAATTTAAAATGTTAAAAAAAATTTCAAATCTGTTAACTATACTTTTCATAATTCAACCATTTCAATTTTTAATTAAATAATGCAAGCTTATGGAAGAGAAAAATTAAAAATTTAGTGTTTAACTATAAAAATTCAGAGATATAAAATTTTAACTACATTCAAAATTGCAGAAATTATTTAATTAGCGAGGCATCCATTTTCAGATAGTTTAATTTATATCAATTTTCACTTCATTTATAATTATTATTCAATATTAAAATTTTATCATAAGCTCCTTTTTAATTTTAAATTTAATTTTTTTGAATTTATTCGGTAAGAATTTAATTTAAAATCGTTTAATTAAAAAGCATTTAAACAGAAAATTAAATTAGAGAATTTTTTTTTGTTCTTGATTTATTCTGGAGGAACTTAATTCAAAAATATTTAATTACAAAGCCTTTAAACTGAAAATTGTGCAATAATTAAATCTTTCAAAATAATATTCTTCCATTTCCAAAGATTTAAAAAACGATAAGATTTTGTTCTTTTAAATTTAAAAGTACAACAATGTGAGTTAGAAATTGGAAACCTCCAAAAATTAACAAATTTCAAACAAAAAATATTTTAATTTAAGCTTTTCACGTAAAAAAATTTGAATTTAAAATTTATTTAATATTGTGAACCTTTGCAGCTTAACTATTTAAGAAATTTTGAAAATTATATGATTTTTAATTAAATTTTTAAAAAATTAATGGTTTCAAAGTTGAAGCGTTAAAAATTAAACAATTACAAACTTTGTTAAAAAATTTAAGTATTCTTAAATTAGGATCTTAAACCCAAGTCGTTAATAATCATTAATTTTCAAATTAAGCATCACGATTTCAAAAATATAATAATTTAAATCTATAGGGCAAAATTTTTAATTTTAAGATCAACGATTAAGTGGAAAAACAATTTTACAAGATGTCAAACTGACCTTGGTCATTATTTTTGAGTTTTTATTTGTTTATTTATCATATGTTTACTCAAAATACGAAAAAATCAAGATTTTGCACATAATTATTATTTAATCTTCAACAACGGTTTGCCAAATATCGTAATTTTGATTGAAAAAGATTTTTTCTTAGCTAAAAATACTTTAAATTATCGTAAGAGTGATTGTTAGTCAGAATATCTATAATTTATTAACAATCGATGAATTGATGCAGATATTTTTAAAAATAATATATGTTTAATTATATTTGTAAAAATACGAAAATTGTTGATTTTTAAAACAAATTAAATAAATAAATATAAAACTTAAGCCTCGAAAATAATTTTTTGCGCGACAAATGCTTTTAATTTTTGTGAAAGAGATTTGCATTCACTATTTCTATGTGAAATGAACAACAACAAATTGTTATTATTTATTGTTATTAATTAATTTCAAATATCACAAAATTTTCATATATTTAAAAATTTTGTAATCTTTGTTGAAATTTTTTTAATCTGGAAATACTTTATATTATTGTGAGAGTGATCATCAGTAACAATTTATACAAAAAATTAACAATTATAATACTTATAAACCATTTTGGTGGAAAATGTTGGAATTAATGTTTTTTTAATTCCGGGTTTTCCTTCATCATCTGAATTGATGCAGATATTCTTGAAAATAACATAGGTTAAATTATATTTTTTAAATGCAACAATGGTTGATTTTTTAAACAAATTTAATAAATAAATATAAAACTTTGGCACTTTGGGCTGGAAAAACATTTTTTGCACCAAAATTGCTTCAAATTTTTGCGAGAAAAATTTAAAGAGATTTTCTATCTCAAATTAACAATAAACAATTGTTATTATTTATGGTTATTATTTAATTTCAAATATCACGAAATTTTCATATATTCAAAAAATATTGTAATTTTCGTTCAAAAAAATTTCTTATCTGGAAATTTTTATAAAACATTAACAATAATAAAATTCATAAGCCATGTTTGTGAAAAATGTTGGTATTTATGGGTTTCAAATTTCGGATTTTCCTTTATCATCTGAATTGATGAGTGCAAATCTGTGTCGCAAAAACTTGAAGCAGTTTTAGTGAAAAAAATTATTTTCCAGGCCAAAGTGCCAATGCTTCGAATTTATTTAATTTGTTTACAAGATTAACAATTTTTCTATTTAAAAATATATAATTGAACCTATGTTATGTTCAGGAATATCTACATCAATTCAGATGATGAAGGAAAATCCGAAATTGAAAAACCATTAATTCCAACATTTAAAAAAAAAATGGTTTATAAATATTATAATTCTTAATTTTTTATAATATAAAGTGTTTACGGATGAAAAAAAAATTTCAAAATAAATTACAACATTTTTTAAATATATGAAAATTTCGTGATATTTGAAATGAATTAATAACAACAAATAATAAAAAATGCTTAATGTTAATTTTAGATCGAAATAGTGACCTCTTTCATAAAAATTTAAAGCAGTTTTGGGAAAAAATTTATTTTCCAGGTCAAAGTGCCAAAGTTTTATATTTATTTCGTTTGTTTAAAAAATCAACAATTGTTGTATTTTTACAAATATAATTGAATATATATTACTTCTAAGAATATCTGCATCAATTCAGATAATAAAAGGAAAACCGGAATCGAAAAAACCACACATTTCAAATTTTTGCAAAACAATAGTTCATAACAATTCTAATTGTTAATAATTTATAGATATTCTGACTAAAAATTGCTCTTACAATAATTTAAAGCATTTTTAGCTAAGAACAAATTTTTTAAATTCAAAATTATGATATTTGGCTATTTGTTAATTTAATTTGTTTATAATAATTGAAACATACAATAATCAAATTATTTGTATGCTGGGAGTACTCTTGCGTTAATTCAAAATGATTTTCATTATATGCAAACCGCTGTTGTAGAGTAAATAATAATAATGTGCAAGATGCCGATTTTCTCGTACATTGAGTAAACATATAATAAATAAACAAATTAAAATTCAAAAATATATGATCAAGGTGCTCTTTGAAATTTAGAGCACCTTAATTTAAAATAAATAAATCGGAAATATGGTCAAAATAGAAGGCTGTAGACTTTTTTGAACGAAAAATATGCTTTTCGTCCCACTGTGTGACACATATTAATAAATTGTCATATTTTACGACTGAAATATTCGCAAAACAAAAAAAAACTTGTTATAAAAATTGTTTTTAATTTCTTATATTTCCAATTTCCGAAAAATTGTAGATGCCATAGAACAAATAGGAATTAAACCTTTAGAAGGTATCTTGGTGCGAACTGGAGGTTGGCCAATAATTATGGAACCCGGGGAATGGAACCCAGAAGAATTCTCTTGGAAACAAGTACACGATTACTACTCACATTTGAGTGAAATATCTGCATTGTATAAAATATCAGTGACAAAAGATCGGAGGGGAAAAAATTCATCTGATGAAGAGGAAGATGAAGATGAAGAAGATGAGAAAATGAAAATGATCATTAGCGTAATTATATCTTCATCATACTTCAAAAAAGACTTTTTAAATTTAATTACAATTTCAGCTTGGAATTTTATGTTGAATAACATAAGTAGAGAGGCCGGGGCGCTTCTAGAACGCGAAACCTTCTTTACCGACTTTTGAGACATTCTGCAGCTGAAATGGTTCGTGTCCGTGCTAAGAGAGCAATTGTAAGAGAAAATTTTGCTTAAACAGCTTTAAGGTATTATATGAATTAGGTATTTCGCGTAAACACTTCTAGAAATTTATCACGGACACAAACGACTTCAGCTTCAGAATGTTCTAGAAGTCGGTAAGGTAGATTTCTTGATGCAGAAATGCCCCTGCCTATCTACTAACGTAATTATTTTTCATTTATTTCCCAAAAACGAGTAGGTGGAACCGGCAAATTTACCTTCTGTGATCCTAGGATCTGGAGAAGACTTCGATAGAGAGAACATGTACAAAGATGGTAGTTATTCCAAATTTATAAAGGAAGTTGCTTTGATATTTGCTTCAGAAAGAGAAGCTCAGATTAATGAAGATCAACTAGCAAAAGACGTAGAAGATATTATAGAAGTGGAAAAATTTCTTGGACATGTAAGTACCCTTTGGTGTGATTATTAATTTTAATAACAGATCCAAAAATGTTTGCTTGGCTGTTAGTAAAGAATTTTTGGAATGTACACCCTTTATTACATTACAAGAAGTTTGATAAATGTTATTAAATTAAATGTTTTTTTTTTCACAGCATAGTGAATCTGTAGTCTACAAATCTAGCTATTATACCTTTGATGAACTTCAAAAGCATTATGACAACGAGACACATACTCCAGCCTCTAAGGTAGACATCATAAAGGCTTGTTTTAACAATTATAACGACAATTTCACTATCGTCACAACCTTCGGTTCTAAGTCTAAAATTCCAAGTTACTGGATACTGGTAGAAGGGGGTAGTTCTTTAGTATAATAATTAATTCAAACAACAAACAACAAAATTTTATCTAATTTTTGTGTGATTGTCATGCATAATTCACAAATTTAACAAAAGACTATCATAGTAACACAAAATAAGAGATTAAACAAAACCTAACAGTCACTAATATCAAACAAAATATACCTAAAATTGTACAACATTAAATAAATTAATTTTGGACATTTCGTCATCAACAACTAGGGGAACGACAAATAAAGATTGGGATAAACACAATTCAAGAATATCAATCAGGGAAAGGGTCAAAAACAATAGAAGGAGCATCACAGTAAACAAATTATCAGACTAGAATATAAGATAATATACAGACCAAATTATTATTCATCCAAGGATGTTTCGTTATTTTGTGTGACCAAATTAAATAAACTAAATTAAACTAGAATTCACAAATCAACAGGGGTCCACACAAAATCTAAAAGAGAATCCTTCCTTTCTGAAACTTAGAAAATGAGGCTTTACTTCAAGAAATATTCCGTGACAATCCTCGGTGATTATCTCGATAGTACTTAGTAACACTCGGAAATTATCCTAATAAAAACACACTTCATAAAACTCAAAAAATGTTTTAACCAAAAAACAGTGATGCTTCTCCGCAAGCTGCTTGATGAAAGATGACGGTTTTCCCCAGCATCCTTTTCTTCTTTGGCAACCCCCTACTGATAGTAAAAAGATTGAAAAATATAGAAATTTGGGGATAGGAAAAGATAGAACTATTCTATATCTCTCAATGGGTCACATTGCATCCCTAAAACGCTATCTTTTCTTATCCCTAATCTCAATAATTTTCTATCTTTTTCTCTATCCTTCGTGACCGAGAACTTTTATCTTTTTATTTCCCTTAGTCTATCTATCTATTACGAATTTCAATCTTTTTCAATCCCTTTCTGTATCCTTCGTGACCGACGTTGACCACGTATCAGAAAGACAAGGTGACGTCCATGCTTCTATACCTACATACTTAAAACTGATTTCCATACCTCACAGTTGACAACTGTGTCGAAATTGGATGAAAACGGTTTGCCAGGCCTCTAGGTATAGTCCCGAAGCCTGATTTCACTTGTTGGCTACGCTTACCTTCAGCCACCTAGCGTCACCCTGCTGGAATTAAAAAGATATAGATCCTATCTTTTTGAATAATTTTGTATCTTGGCGATAGAAAGAGAGAGAATGTATCCCATTCTATCTCTTTGTCAATATAAATTCGTGTATATCTTTTTCAATCCACTCTTTTCTTTCTCATCCTGTACTTCATCTATCCACGTCAATCTTTTTCTATCTTTTTTTCAATCTAAACTCCCTTTATCTTTTTCAATCTCCTTCTCCCTATCTCTTCTTATCCTATATGTATTCTCGATAATATTTTTCTATCTCTCTGTCAATGTAACTTCCCTTCTATCTTGTTTAGTATCCTCTCCTCTGCCGCCTCGTATCCTACATCCATGAACGTCTATCTTTGTATCCCATTCTATCTCTTTGTCAATATAAATTCACGTCTATTTTTTTCAGCGTTGTCTTTTCTATCTAATCCTATCCATTATCTATCCACGTCAATCTTTTTTTATCTCACTGTCAATCCAAATTCACGTCTACGTTTTGAAAATACCCTCTTCTCTACCTCGTGCTACCCTTTATCTGTCCATGTCAATATTATTCCATCTGTGAATTAATCCATTTTCATATATCCTTTACGATCTCCTCTTCCCTATCTCATTGTATCATACCTCTACCAACGTAAATCTTTTTCTATCCATTTTTCAATATAAATTTACGTGTATCTTTTTCAATCCCATCTTCTCTATCTCATCCTATCCTGCATCTATCTACGTCAATCTTTTTCTATATCTCTGTCAATCTAAAGTTACGTCAATCTTTTTCAACCCCCTCTTATTTCATCTCATGTTATCCTTTCTCAATACTCGTCAATATTTACTATCTCTCTATCAATATAAATTCCCGTCTATCTTTTATAATCTCATCTTCCCTATCTCATGTATATAATTTTCTATCTATTTTTCAATCTAAATTCACGTCTATCTTTATCCATCCTCCATTCTCTGTCTCAGATTACCCTGCATCTATTAAAGTCAAAGTTTTTCTATCTATGTTAATCTGAATTCCTCTCTATCGTTTTTAATCTAAACTTACGTCGATCATTTTCAATCCACTCTTCTCTATCTCGCCCTGTCCTTTATCTATCCACGTCCATTTGAAGCTATTGCTCTGCTGTAAGTGGAAAGATTGAGAAAGATAGAAATGGGGGGATAGGAAAAGATAGAATTATTGTATCTCTCCTTTTATCATTCAGTGTGTCACTTTGCATCCCTGAAACGCTATATTTTCCTTTCCCTAACTTTAATAATTTTCTATCTCTTACTCCTCCTTTCGTAATCGAAGACTCTTATCTTTTTCTATCTCTAAGTATATCTATCTGTTAGGAATTTCAATCTTTACATCCCTTTCTCTATCTTCTGTAACCAAAGACCCTTATCCTTTTCTTTACTTCATTCTATCCCTTTAATATCAATTTTATTCTTTGTCTATCTCTTTTTCTGTCTTCCGCAATTGAGTACTCTTATCATTTTCTATTCTAATTTCATTGACCATGCACCAGAAAGATACCGTGGCGTGAATTTAGACTGAAAAATATATAGAAAAAGATAAACGTTCATAGATGTCGGATGCGAGGCGGCAGAGGAGAGGATACTAATCGAGATAGAAGGGAATTTAGAATGACAGAGAGATAGGAAAATATTAACGAGAATACATATAGGATAAGAAGAGATAGGGAAAAGGAGATTGAAAAAGATAACGGGAGTTTTGATTGATAAAGAGATAGAAAAATATTAACGAGAATACATATGGGATAAGAAGAGATAGAGATAAGGAGATTGAAATAGATCACGGGAGTTTAGATTGATAGAGAGATAGAAAAATGTTCCCGTTGATAGAATCAGGATTGGATTAGATAGAGAAAAGGAGACTGGGAAAGAAAGACGTGAATTTGTATAGACAAAAAGATTGACGCGGATAGATCGAGGATAAGAAGAGATAGGAAAAAGGAGATAGAAAAAGATAAAGGAAGTTTAGATTAATTGAGAGATAGAAAAAGATGAACGTTGATAGAAGCAGGATAGGATGAGATAGAGAAAAGGAGATTGGAAAAGAAAGACGTGAATTTATATAGACAAAAAGATAGAAAAAGATTGACGCGATTAGATCGAAGATAAGAAGAGATAGGGAAAAGGAGATTGAAAAAGATGAAGGGAGTTTAGATTGATTGAGAGATAGAAAAATATTAACGTTGATAGAAGCAGTATTGGATGAGATAGAGAAAAAGAGATTAGAAAAGAAAGACGTGAATTTAGATTGACAAAAAGATAGAAAAAGATTGACGTAGATAGATGCAGGATAGGATGAGATAGAGAAGAGGGGATTGAAAAAGAGACACGTGAATTTAGATTGAAAAATGGATAGAAAAAGATTGACGTTGATAGATGTATGATACAATGAGATAGAGAAGAGGAGGTGGAAAAGGATAGATGAAAATTTGAATTAATTCACAGATGGAACAATATTGACATGAACAGATAAAGGATAGGACGAGATAGAGAAGAGGGTGTTTTAAAAACATAGACGTGAATTTAGATTGACAGTGAGATAAAAAAATATTAACGAGAATAAATATAGGATAAGAAGAGATAGGGAGAAGGAGATTGAAAAAGATAAAGGGAGTTTAGAATAATTAAGAGATAGAAAAAGATTGACTTTGATAGAAGCAGGATAGGATGAGATAGAGAAAAGGAGATTGGAAAAGAAAGACGTGAATTTATATAGACGAAACATAGAAAAAGATTGACGCAGTTAGATCAAGGATAACAAGAGATAGGGAAAAGTAGATTGAAAAAGATGAAGGAAGTTTAGATTAATTGAGAGATAGAAAAAGATTGACGTTGATAGAAGCAGGATAGGATGAGATCGAGAAGAGGATATTGAAAAAGAAAGACGTAAATTCATATAGACAAAAAGATAGAAAAATATTGAAGTGGATAGATCGAGGATAAGAAGAAATAGGGAAAAGCAGATTGAAAAAGATAAAGAGAGTTTAGATCAATTGAGAGATAGAAAAATATTAACGTTGATAGAAGCAGGATAGGATGAGATAGAGAAAAGGAGATTGGAAAAGAAAGACCTGAATTTTGATTGACAATAAGATAGAAAAAGATTGACGTGGATAGATAGGGTATAGGATGAGATAGGGAAGAGAAGATTGAAAAAGATCAAGGGAGTTCAGATTAATCGAGAGATAGAAAAAGATTGACGTTGATAGAAGCAGGATAGGATGAGATCGAGAAAAGGAGATTGGAAAAGAAAGACGTAAATTTATATAGACAAAAAGATAGAAAAAGATTGACGCGGATAGATCGAGCATAAGAAGAGATAGGGAAAAGGAGATGGAAAAAGATAAAGGGAGTTTAGATTAAGTGATAGATAGAAA
>CAKNWT010303348.1:0-21222 GCA_932066315.1 Andricus coriarius | reverse complement strand
TTATAATAATAAATACGAGGATTCGTATAAAAAATGCGATAGTAATCTTTGGAAAAATAAAAAAGTTACTAATCGGAAAAAATTAGAAAAGGAATCTCAAAAAGTAAATGAGATAAGGGAAATAGATAATAAAAATCAATGGATTAATTTTAAAAATAAGGCAATAAAATTAAATAATATTTCAGATAAATTAGGAAAAATCGACGAACAAAATGATTGTTCGCTCGAGTACTGCGAAGGTATTGTGGAGCTGAACGAAAGCCAACAATCACAATTAGAAAAACTTTTAGAAGAAAAAATAAAAGTTTACAAAGGAAGAGAACATAGGGCAATTCATCTAACAAAACATAAAATTAACGTACAGGGGCACGACCCTATTAAACAACGATAGTACCACGTTAGCCCCAAAATTAAAGAAATAATTTTTAAAACAGTCGACGAGTTATTAGAACAAGACATTATAGAACCCTCTTGTTCTGATTGGTCGAACCCTATAGTAATGATCAAAAAACCAGGAAAAGATTACAGATTTTGCCTAGACTTTAGAAAGATCAATAATATTACAAAAAAGGATCTCTACCCAATCCCACTAATGACAGAAACTGTAGACACTTTAAGATCAGCAAAATTCATTTCTAAAATCGATTTAAAATTAGCTTATTTACAAATACCTTTGGAAGAAAACTCAAAACCAATAACAGCATTCACAGTCCCTGGAAAGGGCATGTACCAATTTAAGAAGATGCCATTTGGTTTAACCAATGCTCCAGCCACTTTCCAGAGACTGAAGGACAGAATTATTACTCGAGATTTAAAGCCAAACGTTTTTTGTTATTTAGACGACATAGTGATGACGCAAATTTAACGATCAGCCCGGACAAATGTGAGTTCGGCTGCTCGGAAATCAAATACTTAGGTTTTAAAGTAAACGACAAATGACTACCAATAGACAATAAAAAAATGCAACCAATCCTAGAATTCCCTAAACCTAAAAACATTAAACAATTACAGCGAATTATAGTAATGGCAAGTTCATACAGAAAATTTATCCCATACTTTGCCGAAATAATAGAACCCATGAATAGATTACATAAAAAAGACAAACCATGGGATTGGGGTCCAGAGCAAGATGAGGCTTTTCAAAAAATTAAAGATCTTTTAACGTCAGCACCTATACTGACGTGCCCACACTTTACTCAACCCTTCCAACTCGAAACCGACCCAAGTAATACGGGGTTAGGAGCTGTACTTACACAAACAATTGACGGTATAAATTACGTAATCGCATACGCTAGTAGAAGTCTAAATGGCGCAGAATCTAGGTATTCGACATCCTGAAAAGAATGCCTAGCGGTAGTTTGAGCCATACGAAAATTTAGGCCATATTTAGAAGGTTACAGCTTTAAAGTAATCGCGGACCACTTAGCGTTAAAGTGGCTTCATAACCTGAAAAACCCCACTGGTCGATTAGCCAGGTGGGCATTGGAATGATTCGAATATGACTATGAGGTCATATATCGTAAAGGTAGTTCAAATTTCGTCCCTGATGCTCTCTCGAGATCAGGATAACCAGCAAAAAATATAGCGTTTGCGTTAGCCTCTAACATAGAAAAACCAAAAGCGGATATTAACGACAAAACAGACGACTGGTACTCTACGAAATTTAGACAAGTGAAAAAAAGACCGGAAGAACACGAAAAATGGCGAATAAGAGACTCACAACTCTACTTTTACAGAACTGACCCACTCAAATCCACTCTATTACCAGACTCGAACCCTTGGAAATTAGTCGTACCCCAAAGCTTGAGACGTCAAGTTTTACGGGAAAATCACGACGAAACCCAGGCAGGACATTTAGGCTCAGAGAAAACTTACGCAAGAATTTCTGAACATTACTTCTGGCCAGGGGTATATTCAGACGTTATCAATTACGTAAAAAACTGCCAGACTTGTCAAAGAGTAAAACCGGGTAACAAAAGTAAGGCAGGATTAATGGGGAAGAGAATCGTCGAAGAACCATGGACCATGGTAGCAGCCGATATCATGGGACCATTGTCGATTACAAAAAAGAGAAAAAATCAATATATCCTAGTGTTCGTAGACTTATTTACAAAATGGGTCGAAATAATACCGATTAAAAAAGCGAACGGAACAACGATAGAGTCAGAATTTCATAAACGTGTCATTTCGCGTTGGGGAACACCGCGGATTCTCCACACCGATAATGGCACGGAATTCGTAAATAAAACAATAAGAGACTTGAGTGACAAATTCGGCATTAGACATTCCAGAACACCAAAATATTACCCCCAAGCAAACCCGACAGAAAGGTACAATAGGACGATTAAACAAATCATCAAAGCGTACCTGGATGACGACCACTCCACCTGGGATGAATATATAGATGACCTACAATATGCAATAAATACCAGTAAAAATTCATCAACACAATTTACCCCTGCATTCTTAAACTTAGGTCGTGAATTGGAACCACTCCAGTCCCTAAGAAAAAACTTAGAAATTGATAGCGAGATAGAATTTCAAAGTACCGATAAATGGACAGACAGATTAAGAAAATTACAAATAATAAAAGAAGAGGTTCAGAAAAATTTAGATACAGCAAATGAAAGACAGGCCAACAGGTACAATTTGAGAAGAAGACCCATAGAATTTAAAAAAGGCGATAGGGTTTTGAAAAGGGTAACCAGACTATCAAATAAAGCGGATAAAAAGGCAGGCAAATTACATGACCAGTATGAAGGTCCTTTTATTATTAAAAAGAAAATTTCGCTTACGATTTACGAATTAAAAAACCTAAAAGGAAAAAACATAGGAGAATTTAATATTAACGATTTAAAATTAGAAAATGTAAATAATAATAATAAGGTTTAAATAATGAAAAGAGAATTTTCTCTGTGACAGGGATAAGGGACACATGGAGAAAAACGGAGAAACCAAAATGGAAGAGGAATTATTCGTTTCAGAACAATAATGCTATCCGTTGTACAATAAAACACAGAAAGATTAAATATAGCAATGAAATAACTAATATATATGATAAGTAAATGTAACTAACTCAATACACCTAGACAAAATGGACAACCCCGGACAATTTAGGGACAGAACTGATTTATATTTTCAGAGCATGGAGAGCCCGAAATGTCACTTCTGCCAGAGGGAGTTGGAGGGACCAACACTGGCGCAGCAGGCGCGCAGCTGCAGAGCCATCAAGTGGCTGCAGCTGCGAAGAGCAGGGGTTCCCGAGTCGGACATACCTTACCACCCACACCGTCATGTAAGACAGTTGGTACGCGACCAGTCCGCTCGGGAGCCATACACCACGCCAACTGAAGCCACTGAACAAGAACCAACCAGCTCAACACCACCACCCTCTGAGGAGAACGCGACTCTGGAACTCCAACTCTTCAAACTCTCCATGGAGTTTGAAGAGAGGGCCCGCAAACACTCCCTCCAATTCACGGAAGAGTTCGAGAAGAAGAAGGAAGAACTGAGGAGAAAGGCGGCCGAGGAAGGAAGGTTAAGGGAAGAGAGATTAGAGGAAGAAAGGACTCGAAGCGCCAGGGAATTTAGGGAGAGGGGAACAGAACAGGAAAGGGTGGAAAGAGAAAGAAGAGAAAGGGAGGAAAGGAAAGAGGCCATGAAGATTGAAAGGGAATGGAGGGAACTGCGGGAGAAGAGGCAGAAAGAATGGGAAGAGTCTAGCAGGGAATTAATAAGAAAGCAGCAGTGGAGCCAATTGGTAATCCAGATGGCAATACTGCTGCTTATCGCTAAGAAGACTTAGATCTCACCTGCACCGCACACTACGGTCCAAATTATTGTTATTTTTATTATACTATAATATTATTATTACTAATCGTTTCCTAAACACGCTACACATTTTCGACTCTTAGCTCTGTACCAGCAACGATGCGCATTATTACTTAATATTAAGGCATAAACGCACACAAGCATGACACGTTATTGTAAAGAGACTTTTCTTTTTCTTTCTTTCGGTATGGGGAAGCACATTAAGAAAAATTATAATTTAATAGCCGATAGACACCTAAAAAATTAAGAATATTACGCCGAATGATATGTGTGATTGCGTTGACGGATTTCGAGTCGATCCTTGTCTGGATACGAAACTCCAAATTTACGTTTGGGTGAATTGAAAGGATATTTTAAATTTTTTGACATATTATTTTTTTTTTTGCGTGATATAAACCGAACCCCGTTATAGGGGGGGGGGGTAACACGGGGGTTACTTGGCGGTATGGGCGACGAGGGCCAGAGCCGAGCCCGTCCGGGAACTCACGACGATTCCCGAACGTGTGGCCGACGGCGGGACTCGCCGCTCAGACCGTCAGTTCCTTCCTGTACTCGCGGGTGATCTTTTATCTCGGGGTGCCACCTTTTGTTGCCGTCGATTGGACGCCACCCTGGTTTTCCAGTTACTTTGGGATATTACTCCTGCGCTTGATCTTCGTCCTTGGGGGCCTTACACTTTAATCGGATCGTCGTCGATCATCCGTCGCTAAGTGCCATAAGGTTAATAAACAGTTCTTTTTATATAAACCCTTAAGGGCATGTGATACATAAACAATGATCGATTTTAGCAGTGTTAGGTTCCCCCGGCTTTTTTCCTACAATAATAAAGATTTTTCCTTAAAAATTTGGGGGATGATAGCGAACATGCTAACGGACGTCCCCGAACTCTTCTGTTGTGTAATAATTTGAAAATTTTCATTTTGCTAAATTTGATTAATATGTGTGTATTTTGAGGTTATGTGTGTTACAATTCTCCCCGCAGCTTTACTTCCAAACCACACAATATTTTTGGTCGAAAACTTAGGACAAGTAATAAAACATAGTAACTAATGTCCCGGAACTAAGCTTTTTTATAGGCAATCCAAAAAATATATTTCATAAATAATTTAATTTATGCTCGTTAGGACGCCCTCTATGCCACTCGGTACAACACATATCAACATTATCGGAATGACAGAGACTTGACAACCGATCCTAACCCCCAAATAGTGCATATACAGAAAATTGTTATTTAGCAGAATATATTTTTTTTTGCTTTTATCCCTTAAAAAAAGAGTTCGGGGACGTCCGTTATTCTATTTTATAGCATCTCCGAATTCAGTTTTTACAAATTTTAAGTTTTGTGTACAAAAACCCGGGGGAACTGACCCCGATTGAAGTATCACATGCCCTTAATGAACTTATTTGTGGACCTTCCTCTCGGCTTCCCGATTTTCCACTTCCTTTTTCCCTCCTCGGCATTACCCACGTAATAAGCTGTACTATATATATACGGTGGGCCATTTTAATCTATAGTGGATAATATCTCAGATGCTTGTGCAGATACGAAAAAATGTTTTAGAAAAAAGTTGAAGGGGATAATGGGGGACATCTACGGGTACCAATGACTTTGACCTTGAACTCGGTTTGAAGGTTATTTCAAGGTCAGAGTCATTTTTTTAAATGGAACCACTTATTTTTGACTCCGAATTTGAAAAGAGCGAGAAAGGACCCAGCACAAAATACATGGTAAAAAGGTCTCGGTGAAATTTTTTAGCTTATGCTTCCCTGATCAAAAAATTCTGATGGTAAAAACTCAAATTATGGACAGTTTTTGCGCTACGACGATTTAAAAGTAAGATTTGGGTACATATTTTCACCTGTGGAGTGGAATATATCACATACTTTTTTCCACCCTTTGCATTGCTTTTGTGTAAGTTTATGCAGAAAAAGAATTGTACGGACGAATAATGCGATGTAATCACGTTGGAAGTGATGAGCGCTAAGCGTACGGGCAATGCGCTAAGCGCTTGGGCGACGCACAAAGCGTTCACATAATTGCATGGTATTGAGCTTCAAACGTGAAATTCGATTTCGATTATCAACAGGCGTTTGGTAGTCTGAATCGGTGACCCAAATAGCTAATTCACAAACGCATGACAGGCGCTACTTGCCATTAAAAGATTGCATCCCAATTTTGTCGCAAAGCGCTTAAGTTGAATTGCCAGACAAAATAATCTATAACCAGCGTTGCAATTTGGCCCTGATCAATCAGTTTATGTCAAGCACTCTAAACTACCTTTTACAGAATTCTCCTTTCCTACCAACGCTTCCATCTCACCTTCAACGCTAAGCGTTTAAGAAAAGCACTCAGACAACATAATTATCACACAGCGTTACTGTTTGGCGCTGCTCAGCCAGTTCAAGTCAGAAATAATATTTGATTACGAAAACAGCACCCCTGGGGGTTGATGTTGTGATCTACGTGTGTACATACTTACCTTTTACCAACCGCTAGTGGTGCTGTTTTCGTAATCATAAATAAATATCACCTGGGGTGGTTGCTGGAGAGCTTCATGAGTGACTCTCAAACTGGTTGATCGGTGCCAAATTGCAATGCTGGGAGTTGATTTTGTTGTTTGGGTGATTTCTTAAACACTTAGCGTTGGACTTGAAGTCGGAGCGTTGGAATGAGATAAGCATTCCTTGTACATTGTTTTAGACTGCTTGACTTGAACTTGCGAATCAAAGCCCGGTAGCAACTTAGGGAGGTTATTATGTTGTCTGAGTGCTTTTCTTAAACGATTAGCTTTGAAGGTAGGATGGAAGCGGTGGTGCGAAAGGAGAATTTTTTAAAAGGTAGTTTAGAGTGCTGGACATAAACTGGATGATCAGTGCCAAATTGCAACGCTGGGTATCGATTTTGTTATCTGGCCATTCAACTTAAGCGCTTTGCGACAAACTTGGGATGCAATCTTTTAATGGCAAGTAGCGCTGGTCATGCGTTTGTGAATTAGCTATTTGTTCACCGATTCAGACAAACAAACGCCTGTTGATAATAAAAAACGAATTTCCCGTTCGAAGCTCGATAACATGCAAT
The DNA here is from genome assembly GCA_932066315.1 of Andricus coriarius. Taxonomy (NCBI): domain Eukaryota; kingdom Metazoa; phylum Arthropoda; class Insecta; order Hymenoptera; family Cynipidae; genus Andricus; species Andricus coriarius. The sequence continues at coordinate 14,312 of CAKNWT010303348.1, read as the reverse complement.
TATATCAACGCTTTGTGCGGTGTCCAAGCGCTTAGCGCATTGCCCGTACGCTTAGAGCTTATCACTTCCAACGCGATTACAGCGCATTGTTCATCCGTACAATTCTTTTTCTGCATAAACTTACACAAAAGCAATGCAAAGGGTGGAAAAAAGTCTGTGATATATTCCACTCCACAGGTAAAAATATGTACCCAAATCTTACTTTTAAATCGTCGCAGCGCAAAAACTGTCCATAATTTGAGTTTTTGCCATAAGGATTTTTTTATCAGGAAATCATAAACTAAAAAATATCACAAACTTAGAAAATTCCACCGGGACCTTTTTACCATGTATTTTGTGCGGGGTCCTTTTACGTTCAAAATAATATTTTTATCAAGGTCATTGGCAAGGTCAAATAAAGGTCAAATTTGAGAAAAACCATAAAAAACTGATGTAAGCTTGGAATGTAAGAGTTCAGGTGTGACATTTTTAAAGAGTAATCAACACTTATCAAACAAATCTAATCAGAAAAAATTCTCAAAGAAAATTGTGTTATTGGGTTATTGGTTGATTGGGTATTCGTTGTTGGGTTATTGGGCTATTGGGTTGTTGAGTTTTTGGCTTATTAATTTTTTCGGATCCAGATTTCAAAACCAGAGGCCCAGTTTTCAACGTGCATTCCAAGCTTACATCAGTTTTTTAACGTTTTTCTCAAATTTGACCTTTATTTGACCTTACCAATGACCTTGATAAAAACATCATTTAGAACGTAAAATTGCCCGCTCTTTTCAAATCCGGAGTCAAAAATAAGTGGTTCCATTCAAAAAAATGACTCTGACCTTGCAATAACCTTCAAAACCGAGTTCAAGGTCAAAGTCATTGGTACCCGTAGATGTCCCCCATTATCCCCTCCAACTTTTGTCTGAAATATTTTTTCGTATCTGCACAAGCATCTGAGATATTATCCACTATAGATTAAAATGACCCACCCGTATACCGTGACCGCATTTTATGTCAAGAAGTTCCCAACAATAGGTGCAGAGCGTGTCATGCACACGCTGAGTACCTGGAACACATACTATCGGGGTGTCCCACCCACGCAGGAACGACGTACATCTACAGACATGATGGGGCCCTAAGAGTGCTTTATTACAATCTTTGTCGCTCTTACGGTGTTGGCCGCGACCCTTGCCCTGCCGAACGCTCTAAGGGAGATAAAGTCAATTGTCCAAAACGAGAAGCGCCAAATTTTCTGGAAACACGATTTCGGACAGCAGTCTCTGTTGCACACTAGAGGCCTGACACTGTTCTCCAACACTTCGAAAAGCGAACTATATTCGTGATCGAATTCTCGGCCCCGTCCGAATACAACATCACTGGCAAGGAGAAAGAAAAGGAGGAGAGGTATCAAGACCTTGAGAGGGAGCTGCAAAGAATGTACCAATAATATTCGGTACAAGTAATTGTCCTTGTAATAGGTGCTCTCGGAGGTGCGAAACTATCACTGGTTCGTAACCTTAAAGCCATACCCACGTGCCAAAAATATGCCAAAGCACTTGCGAAATGGATGCAGAAGGCTGTCATCCTTGGGTCGCTTCGTGTCCGTTGCCAGACTGGGAAGGTCATCTTATATAGAAAAATAAGACATCTACTAATGCCTTCGAAATTTTATTTTATGTTGTTCACTAGACACTCTCAGGGCCGAATGGCCCGGCCATCACATACTTAAAGCCGGCTTGTCCGGCTGGACATGTTACCAACCACAACAACAACACAAAACGATCAGGTGTTCGTGACTTGACTCTGCGCCACCCACACTACCACTCAATCACGGCTAGGCAGTCGTGACCCACCTATACACACTTCAACAACACAAAACTCTCGCTTTCTCTCTCTCTCACATCCACTGGGGGAAGGAGGACACTCAGTTGAAATATGGTATCGCGGGAGCGATGTCACGCACTCTTGTTAAGTGGAAAGTTATCACCGGCTGTTATGCTCCGAACTGTCAAAACACTAGCAGTCGGTAGTTTTAAGCGCGAAATACTTACGGGAGGTGTGCTGGAATAGTGTTTGCGTCGCGCCGCATGTTAGTGAAGTGACTCGCCATAGACTATAGGCTAGGCGAACGAATACACTAGATAAAATGGCGAGTCACTGTAGGACACTCAAATGAATCCGCCTTTACGCATCTTGGCTAAGGGCAGTTGCGGGTCTGTGTACGCAACCCATGGCTTACGCGCCAAAGACTGTAGTCGGCGTCTTCCCCACGGAGTAATAATAAGGAGACCGATCATGCTGTACAAAACGCCTCGAGTTTTGACTGCGGTAACTGTACATTTACTGCCCAGCTCAGACGTTTCTAATCAGCACATTATGGCCAATCGGTCCTGCGCACTGTGATTTGCTATCTCCTTTTCTCCCGCGAGAAGTGTGCGAGTGAGCGCCGTGTTTAATGACAACTGAAAACTGAGGTTACGTTCCCGTAAATATTAATAATATTAACTGAACACTTTTAAAAGTAGAAGTTAAATTATTTTAATTTAAAGTCGTTATAAATTAATAATTGTTTAATTGTTATTCATAAACTAAAATTTGTTTGAAATGTTTTTAAATATTCTCTTAGAATTTATTAAAAATGAAAAATCACTTTAAATTCTCCTAGTAATCTTAAATAAAATGTTCTATTATGAAATGTTTGAAAATTGTTAAATAGCTAAGACTTTTTATTAATCCTGAAAAATAAACAAAATTGACTTAAAATCTTTCAGATTATTTTTTGTACAAATCGGAAAGTCTTTCGAAATCTTTATAAACATTGATATAACTTCAATTTGCTGTCGTTTTTGTCATCACGGAGTGGTTGTCATGCACTGGCGCTCACTCGCACACTTCTCGCGCGAGAAAAGGAGATAGCAGATCACAGTGCGCATGACCGAGTGGCCATAATGTGCTGATTAGAAACTTCTGAACCTGGCAGTAAATGTACAGTTACCGCAGTCAGAACGCATGTACGGTGATCGGTCTCCTTATTATTACTCCGTGGTCTTCCCGTTCATTCTGTGTTCGGCCATTTAAGCGACTTGAAGGTTTGCCCTGGGAGGCCCGTTAGTAAAATTAATTACCGCAGGGATTATTGAATCCATTTGAAGCCTGTTAAGGCGTGTTGTCTCAATTAAAGAAATAAAAGAGACAATTGGATCCAGGCGTGAGCCTTTTTGTTGGAGAGTCGGAAAGACTTGTAAAACTCTTTGAGTAGACTGAAAGGTATGTTCTTCATTGTTCGCCTTTCTAATAATTAATGGGTCACTTCGGAGTGCAGATTGGTGGTTAAAATCAGTGCGCGGTTGCGGAATTATGTGCTCTCTTTTGTTACGCGTTAGTATGGGATTTAAGTTGTGAATCTGGCGGGCGTGAGCATACTAGTTTTTCAGTCGAGTCTCCGAACATGGCGCGGAATCACGACAGCTAAGGTTAATCAATGTCACCGCCATTTTGGAAGACCCTGGCTCTAGATATAATGATTAATTAAATTCGTCAGAGGGATTTTAGAATTAAAATAGTTTCTCAAATTATCTAAAATGATCGGTGCTACCTTTAAAGACGCAGTCGTTGGGTTGGGGGTCGGCTTCTCTTACATTAATGTTAGCCGTTCTGGCAAGTAAGACGCCGTAGTATTATCATAAATCCAATTAGTGAGTAATTTTTGAAGGCATTTAGCACGGTAGTAAATAACTTAGATAGAGGTAAGCATATTTAGTGTCGAGTTGTGGTCGGGATTCAGGCCGACAAGTGAAACAGTCCAAGATGCCGTCGACCTCGTATGACCCTTCGTGTCAGAAATGGGGCGCCATGATGGAACATTCCTAACCTGTCATGTAGATCAACTCGCGTTAACGTGTTATCAAATAATCATTTGTCATGGATACTAATTAAGATTAGCTAGGTCGATATCTTTCATGTGTCACTAGATATAAGTAAGGAACGATATTAGAGTCGCATTTTTCTTGACGGGATCTGATTATTAAATGTGAGGCTTCAAGGGCCGTTTAAATAAAGTTTACTTTCTGTTTGTTACCCGTAGTTTCGGTACTATTTATTTCTATGGCCCAGTTGTCATATTTTATTCTTGCTCAGGTTTTTCCTAACCCTACCCCTCTATGTGTTGAGCTAGTAGGGAAGCAACAGAGATTACCATAGAGGGTAGTATGTCAATATCAAAGTAGTTGAAGTAAATTAAAACGAGGAATAATAGGAATTTAAATAAGACATGATTTCTGGACCTTTTGGTCGTTTAGGGTTTCTTTAGTAAACGATCTGGCGCCCTTCAGGCAAAATATAATATCAATTTAACTTTAAATAATTATATCAATCCTGATTCAGTATTGGCTGAGGCATTGCCAATAGACTACGAACTAAAAACAAGGATTTCTGATTGGCCTAGTTTTAAGCCAATAATCTCTAGTATACCCAGCTCGAAAAAGACAAGGTTATAATATATATTGCCTTTGCGGACCGGCCGAACGCAACCATTACGCTACAGCGTAACGCTAAAGTATTGCTAAAGTAATGCTACAGTAATATGGCAATATAATTAATGAAAAAAACAAAATAAATATGTACCCTGTTGCAATTATAACAATAAGATTTCGTTTCAATCTTAATTTAAATAATTAAAGCTTACGTTAAATGGTCATGCCGTAATTGCAACAAGTTTCTTTTTCAGCGTTAAAAAATGAAAAAAATGTGGCTGTCATTGTAGACTGCTAATGGCGGCTTTAAGCGGGTTGCCAACATGCGGGGGCCAGACTTCAATGACAGCCACTTTGTTTTTTTATTTTAATCTGATTTAAAAATGGTCTACAGTTACTATATTCCATATTATTCATTTTTTTAACGTTTTCAATTTAAAGTCGTCAACGTTCAGGTTTTTGAATTAAAAACTATTGTACAATTAGGCTGATTTCATGCATTAATGTAAGAATTATGTTTCATCACAAAATTTATTAAAAAGTTAACAATAACAATTTGTTTTAAGTAATCTTTGTAGCAAAATATTTTAATTTGACGTTTTTTCCAAGTTGGATTTCCTTTAATTTTCTATTCTGGCGAAAATATTCCTAAAAATAATATATCTTTGATAATATTTAGTAATATGTAATGATTTAAATGTTTATAAACAGTGAATTGTTAACAAAAATATGTAGTAATACATTTCAACTAATATTTGTGAATAACTCAGACTCTCAGCTTAGTCTCAAGCTGTTTGAATGGAAAGAACGATTTCATTCTACTTTAATTTTCCAAAATATGGAATTTGTTCATCTAATTTGTTTATAAAGCTTCAGATTTTTATATTTTACCAAACATTATGAAAGCTATATAATATTGAGAAATGTTTGCATCAATCCATGTGATTTTTTGAAGATTCGTCTTTTTAGTTGAAAATTAATCTTGGTTGAAAATTCATTTCTTTGATTCGAAATTCAACTATTTGGTTGAAAATGCACGTATTTTGTTAAAAATTCACCTTTTTTGGTAGAAAATTAATCTTTTTGGTTATTACTTGATTTCCTTGGTTTAAAATTGTACCATTGTGTTGAAAATTCATTTTTTTATTGAATATTAATTTTTTAAACTAAACATTCAACTATTCCATTTTTGGTTAAAAATGTATCTTTTTTAGTTGAAAATTCCACTATTTGGTTGAAAATTTAACGACCCTATTTTAACCCTTACATGCACGGTTGGATATTTAATATCCTATCTAGATTATCATCATATTTATACAGTTTCAAGATGTTTTTTCTCGATTTTTGTGATTCTTTTTGTGAATTCACTATAAAAAAATGTTACAGAAGTAAAAATTACACTCCGTTATCTGAAATTTCTGGTGAATTTGTTAATATTAATAAACAAATACCACAATATGTCACTTTTTACCAGAAAAATTCATTATTTCCAAAAGTTTTTGTTGTATTTACATAAAACTTGGTATATTTAGGTTTTGAGGGTCGCTGTTTTCAAATCTGTTATCAGATTTATAAAGTTCAATATGGCGGATCCAATATGGAGGATCAAGTTTGTAAAATTAACTCTGATTGTAGCTGTAGATTTAGTATTGTAATATAATTCATTCATTAAAATGAGGTTTAATTTCACGAATTTAGTCAGCCATATTGAATTAGCCATATTGAATTTGGAAATCTGATAACAGATTCAAAATTAGCGACCCTAACAGCTAAAAAAAAGCAATTTTTATGGAAATCAAAGTTATTTTCATAATTTAGTCCGTCAGATTGGATCTGCCATCTTGGATTTCGAGAATATAATAGCAGACTCCAAATAACCGACCCCAAGAACACATATCTACTACTGTCTTTCAAGATCAAAGTCTATTACATAGATTCTGTCCGCCATATTGGATCCACCATTTGTAGGTTTGGAAGTCTGATATTCGAAATCAGCGACCCCAAAAACCTAGAAATAACTATTTTTGTCAAGGTCATAAGAGTTTAGTCCGCCATATTGAAACCGTCATTTTGGATTTGTGAATTTTTAAATCCTGATGAGAGATTCGTGATCAGCGACCCCGAAAACCCTTAATGCAACTATTTTCCTAAAAAAAAAAAAAATTATCTGAAAAATGTATGCATCAACGGGTTAAGTTAAAAAAGTATCTTTTTTAGTTAAAAATTAGTTTGTTTTTCTTAATGAAAATGTATTTGTTTCACTGCAAATGTATTTATTCCATTTTTGCTTGAAAATTGACGTTTTTTTTACAAAAAATGTAATAATTGACATTCCAAACAAGAAAATATTTTCAGTTTAAATCAGATTAAACAGCTGAATCGTTCCGAAAAGGACGAATTTCCTACAAAGCAGGCGAATCCCCAATTAAAACAGATGAATTTGCAACCAAACAGTTATTTGCATTTTTAGCCAATAATATTATTTTTCTACGAATTACCTGCATTTTCAACCAAATAGTTACATTTTCAACCAAGAAGATGAATGTTTAAAACAGGAGATTAATTTCCTGCCAAACATATGAATTCTCCAAAAAATACTGTTTGGAAAAATTAATATTTTACCAAAAAGACGAATTTTTAACAGATTACATAAATGTTCAACTAAATAGTTTAAACAGTGGATATGATGTTAGTCCATATTTTATTAGGCTGATTTTTAGTTTATTTGTTTAGTTTCTACAAATTCTTAACTAAATAGTTAACTAAAATAATACTTGAGTAGGATTTGAAATTGAAAAAGAGAACTTAATTATGAACCGAATAATTTTAAGTTATTTTAAAATTGAAAATAGTTTATGAAGTTTCAATCGGACTAACTATGAAGGATTTGGAATTAAAAGAGTTGAATTTTTAACATTTTAAGCTCTGTAAATTGTTTAATTTTTAACATATGTAGGAACGTCTTGTAAAATAAATTATTGTTGCATTTTTAATCGAATTAAAATGTAATTTAAAAAATCAATAATTAATTTTTATTTACATTTGATCAACGTAAAACGCGTTTTACCAAACATTTTAGATTCAAACGCTTTCAATTTTCAATTTTCAAAGCTTAAAACCTGCATTATAAATTCTTTAGATTGAAAATGTACGCTCACAAATGAAGACCTAAAATGGAAAATTGTTAAAGTATAATATTTTAGAAATATCCATTGTCAACTAAATGATCTCATAATTGAAAAAGCCAAAAGTTGAATTAAGCTTTTAAAAAAAGTTGAAATGTAACCTATTTTTATTTCATTTTTAATTATAATAATAATTTATCATGTGGTATGAAATTTTTGATATTTTAAGTGATTAGACAGAATGTTCTTCTACAAATTTGTAAAATTCCATGTCAAAAAATAAAGTCACTCTCATTTCGCGGCTTTTCCCGGTCCTAGCAAATTTCCAGTCATTTCTCGGATAAGGGGCCACCCTGATTTTGATTATATTTGTTTAAATTGTTATGTATAGCTTTTCTCGTAAGAAAACAATGTAAAGCGAAACTTTAATTTTCTGACACCTATTACATCTGCGATATCCTGACACCTTTAGAAATACTATAAGTGAATACAAAAGTTGAGTTCTTTGGAAAATTTTTAATTTGAGATCATTCAACGCCTAAAACAGTGTAAATAGGAATTAAAGTGTGGCGCCCAACATAGGGCAACCTATTCTTATAGGTTGTCGCTGGACAGTGGCCCTTGCCCATCTAAGCCCACGGCCGGAACAAACTCTCTCCTCCTCAGGATGACCTCCCGCACTACAGATCCCCGAGTGTTGAGAAGTCGAGTCATTCCCAGAGGGAGCCCTTCCACTTCCGGGAGTGGAAACCAACACCCGGTGGCGCCCAACCCTCGTAACCCCAAACGGAGCCCTACTTCTGACCGCACCAGCTGGGGGGCCTCACCACCGAATACCCCTTCCCCGCGGCGGAGGTCTATCGCCGATTTCTTGATCGGAATAACTCCGCCATCCCGCAAGTCATCAAACCTGGTTCTCGAACGAGAATCTGCTTCAGATCCGCCGGCCTTACGAGGCAATACAGGTATGCATAGACCACCGCTCCACCACCTCCCCAATTTAGGAGAAGGAGGCAGCCCCACAAACCAGATCCTAAACAGGGCTGAAGTCGCTCTACACAGCATGGAACCGCTCTCAAACGGGTCAGTTTCGATAATGGTTCCTGGGAATATCCAGACTCAGGACCCAGTCCATAATAACAATCAGGATCCCATCCCAATTATCGACTCCAATCTAAATCAGGGGTCATCCCAAGGAAACCACCCGAACTCAGTTTCGGTCAGTGTCCATAATCCAAATCCTGTTCCGGGATGTAGTCAGGGCACCCAAGCATCCACCTCTCACAATGTCTCGGCACCCGCCGTCAACAGTAGCCTGGCACCCACCTTCCCAGGTGTCCAGACAACCACCTCTCAGGGTACCTGGGCACTTGCCTTAATAGGCACCCAGGCATTTGTCTCCCACGGTGCCCAAGCACCCACGTTCGTTGGTGCTCTAGAACCCGCATACAACGGCGTTCAGGCACCCATCTACAAAGGAACTCTTGTTCCATCCAACAGCGGTGCCCAAGCACCCACGTTCGATGGAGCCCCGGGACCCAACTATCATGGCCTTCAGGCACCCATCTACAACGGAACTCTTGTTCCACCCAACAGTGGTGCACAAGCACCCTCGTTCAAGGGTGCACCGTGACCCGCATTTAACGGCGTTCAGGTATACATCTACAACGGAACTCTTGTTCCATCCAACAGCGGTGCCCAAGCACCCACGTTCAATGATGCCCCGGTGCCCGCATTTAACGGCGTTCAGGTACCCACCTACAACGGAACTCTTGTTCCATCCAACAGCGGCGCCCAAGCACCCACGTTCGATGGTGCCCCGGGACCCGCATTCAACGTCGGTCAGGTACCCACCTACAACGGAACTCTTGTTCCATCCAACAGCGTCGCCTAAGCACCCACGTTCGATGGTGCCCCGGGACCCGCATTCAACGTCGGTCAGGCACCCACCTACAACAGAACTCATGTTTCATCCCACAGCAGTGTCCAAACAACCACATTCAACGTCGGTCAGGCATCCACCTCAATCGAAAGTTATGTTCCACCATACAACGGTGCCCCGGGAACCAACCAACATGGCCTTCAGGCACCCATCTCCCACGGGACTCAGGTCCCAACCCACAACGGGGCCCACGCCCCTTCCTCCAATGGTGCCTACAGCGGGTCCCAAGCACCTCTCTACTACGGTACTTCAGCACCCACCTACTACGGAACTCGAGTTCCCTCCTACAACTATGCCCAAACCTATCCCTGGGCGGCCTATCCGATGATGGCTCAGGGCCCTAGGATGGCCAGTGGACCACTCGAGTCCGAATTTAGCGGGGGAGACCTTGAAGACCCACTCGAATTTTCGAACGAGATGGAACAGTCCTTGGATGCGTCCAACATCCCGATACATCTTAGATCACGTTTCGCGGCGCCCTCTCTCCAATGAGACGCGGCCCGGTGGTGGGATCCTTATAAGGGTCTGGCGTTTGAGTGGAACCGTTTTCGCGAACTTTTGATCCAGCGTTTCGTCAACCAGGCCACGCACGGCCGTTTATTTACTACCCTCTATTCACAAAAGCAGGGTGAAAGGGAGCCAGTGAGCGTCTTTCTGCCGAAGAAAATGCTTCTGAACCGTCGACTGAGGAGAAACGAGTCTGAGGAGACCCTGGTGGCCTCCTTCCTGGAATTGCTGCGACCAACCATCCGACAGGGGATACGGGCAGCTAGCATCCGAACGTATCACGACTTGGTCGCGTTTGCCAACAATGCCGAGGCAGACGAGATGGAACTACAGAAGAATGCGGTCCGCAAGAGTAAACCCAGGACTGAGCCAAAGTCAGTGGCAAAGCAAATCGATGCTAAAGGACGCTCCACCAAGATGTTGGTACTGTCCAGGACGACATCTGACTCGCGACTGTCCCGAGAAGAACAGAGCAATGGAACAATCTGGCAAGAGTAATTCCAACCCGCCCGAAAAAAAAGAAAAAAATCCAATTGCGGGAACCTGGAGACGGCCGGCCAGACCGGCCGAAAGAAACAATCAACAATAAGCGTGAGAACGGCTGCGAGGACCAGGAGGAGATTACCCCGAGTTCTCGTACAGTTCGACAATCACGAAATTCATGCTCTCTTCGATTCTGCATCCACGGATAATTTTATTCATCCACGTTATCTAACAACCGAGCAGATTCAACATTTAAAGCCCTGTTTCGATAATGCTGAGGTGGCCATCGACGATATATCAACGCACCTGATGGGCGAATTGATCGCCGAATTCTCGGTCGAGGGTCACGTTATGACTACCACCTTCTTCGTTAGTTCCGAGATAAGAGATCCGGTTATCTTAGGAGATCACTGGATTTCCGAGCAGGAGGTAATTTATAATAAACCCCAAGGATGCCTGTATGCTGGAAAAGAGAACCGTATCACAATTCGATTGATTGATAGACCAGCCGTTAGTGAGTCGAATCAAATCGATTTTAGTCAGATCCAGACAGAACTTCCAACAGAATTCATCGATTGATTTAGACTAATCCTGCAACAACGACATTTAGCGTTTCACAAGGAAGGACACCTATCCCAAACGCGGTCGATCAGTCACAAAATCATTGTGACAACCGACAGACCAATCAGACAACGTCCTTATCCTTACTCTCAAGAAAAAAACAGGATCATCGAGGAGCAGATTCAGGAAATGCTCGATCAGCGAATAATTGAACCGTGCGTATCCCCTTATTGCTCACAAATCGTTCTGGCAAAGAAGAAGAACGGCGAATCAAGATTTTTCATGGATTTCCGTCGCTTAAACGCAATTACGGAGGATACCACGCAGGCTCTTCCATTGATCCAAGGCTCTTTGAAGGAACTTGGTAACGCCAAAGTATTCACTACCATGGATCTGAAACGCGGGTACTGGCAGGCGCCAATGGACCCCGAATCCCGGAAGTACACAGATTTCGCATCACCAAATGGGGGAATGTATCGTTTTTTGAAAATGCCTTTCGGCTTGAAAAACGCCCCAATTACATTCCAGACTCTCATGTCTCAAATAGTACTTCAAGGATACATCAATCAATTTTGCATCGTATATCTCGATGACATAATCGCTTATTCACAAAAATGGGATGAACACCTCCTACATATTAGACTTGTACTAGAGAGACTTGAAATTCATGGCCTGACATGTGCTCTGGAGAAATGCTTTTTCGCAAGAACGGAAGTGCAGTGTCTTGGTCACGTAGTCACCCCAGAGAGTAACCGGGCTCAAGATTCACATATTCAAGCCATTCTACAAGCGGAAGCACCCACAAACAAGAAGGGTATACAGAAGTTCCTCGGAATATGTGGCTGGGTCCGCGAATTTGTGTCGCATTATTCCGAGATCACTGCTCCTTTGACAGATTTACTCCGGAAATATTCTGGCCGATGGCGTTGACCCTGACCGACCCTGACCTTCCCTGCAGTCTTCAAATACACACTAGTGATGTCGGAATGAGTGCCGTTTTATTTCAGGTCCGTTCTGATGAATCGAAATCCATCCTCAGCTACAAAGCGCCAAATTTTCACCGACGGAAGTCCGCTACGAAAAATCTGAAATGAATTGCCTGACTATTATCTGCGGGCCTGTCTGCTGGGCAGCGTTAGTTTTCACCAAAAAATATTGCCCTCCTTCACAATCAGCAATGCCCGATGCACTGGCATTACGGCCGGAAGAAGCACGTGTTTTGGAAGCGTCTGACACTTTACCTGACATAAAATGCGCAGCAACGTACGAGAGTGTGTGCGTACCTGCGTTTTATGCGCCAGCTGTAAGTCCTTTAGAACCCCCGGAGTAAATCCTCAAAGACCCATACAACCTAAAGAGAAATGGGAAATCATCGCCTTAGAACTAATGGGGCCCTATCCTAGGTCTCCTCGTGGGAAAAGATTTCTTTTCTGCTCGTCGTCACCGACCTATTTTCCAGATGGGTTGAGGCGTTCCCGCTCGGAGATACCAAGGCCAAAAAAATTGTCGACCTCAGGGAGTCCGAGGTGTTTCGGCGGTATGGTTACTCCCGGGCTACTCTTACCGACAATGGCACCCCATTCACGGCGAAGGTTTGGCGGGGCGCTTCCGCCCGGTGGTGTGCCGAAACATGGACGACAACCATCTACCATCCACAGGCCAACCCGACTGAGCGAAGAAATCAAGAGCTCAAAAAAGGGATGCATTTGCGTCTCCAGGTCCAAGCTCACCGCAACTAGGACCGAGATATTCCCGAGATTCTATTGAATCTACACAATCGCAGAAATTCAGCCACGGGACAAGCTCTGAGTGAGGTGCTTTTCGGTACGTCATCGAAGAGACCCGGAGAATGGGCATTTCCAGATCCACCCATCGTCAGAATTCAGCGTCAGCCTGAGAAAACTGTGGAGGAAGTACGGAGCCATCAGGCCCGATACATCGAGAAGAAATATCACACCCAGCCTAAGAAACCTCCAGGCTATCAAGTGGGTGATATGGTGCGCGTTCGGACACACTTTTTGTCCGACAAAGAGCGCGGTTTTATTGCAGCCTTTGCCCCGAAGTGTCAAGGACCATACCGGGTCATCCAACACTTCGGCGGCGAAGTCTACCAGGTTCAGATAGAAAACCGTCAAGTAAAGATCAACGGTACGCAGATGCTTCCGTTCGACAAGCGTAAAGTACGGAAATCTTCCTCCTCTGAGCCACGCGTGAACTGTAGCGTCCAGGAGGAACACCCAAGCAATCCTCATCGCACCAAGTGACCGAACGTGCCGTCGTTCACAGGACTAAGGATCTCACCACCAACACGCTTCCCAATGCGTCGTCGGACACCGAACGGGGAATTAAAAACCCGTATCCTCTCAATGCAGAGGCTGCCGAACCAAGGATGGCTCAAGGGCGAGCGAGTTCATCGGATGAGGAACTACTGGGTGCTCATGTGATCCAACGCGATGGCGTTCACGAAGTTGAGGATCACGGAATCAACACGCGTCCCAAGGCGTCGTTGGGTGCCTTACGGGCATCTGGAAACCCGAATTCTCTCGATGAAGAGACTGTCGAGCCAAGGTTGGCTCAAGGACGAGCGAGTCCCTCGGATAAGGAACTACTGGGTGCTCATGTGATCCAACGCGATGGCGTTCACGAAGTTGAGGATCACGGAATCAACACGCGTCCTAAGGCGTCGTTAGGTACGTTACGGGCATCTGGAAACCCGAATTCTCTCGATGAAGAGACTGCCGAGCCGAGTATGGCTCAAGGACGAACAAATCCCTCGGATGAGCAACTACTTGGTGTTCAGGGAATGAACGCCTCTGCGAGGAGGAAGCCCGGACGACCACGAGGGAGTACGAAGAGGCCACCACGACGTGAGGATCTTCAACCTCGCTATAATTTTCGACCTCGTTGTAAGTAAAGGGTCCGTAGTGTAATAAGAAGAAAGACCGGGGTTTAACATTTTAAGCCTCAAAAGGGGAAAAATCTACGTTAAGTTAAGGAAAAATTATCGTAAAATGTAGAGTTAGTCCTTTTCAGCAAATTTCATATTTTACATACGCATTAACACATACTTAATCCTTATTAATTTTAGAATTTTGCGTGATCAGAAAAAAGTTGGTTGTAAGACTACTAGCAGTTACGCCACTCATCTCTTTCTGTGATAACTTATTCAAAACGTCCCGGCAAGACCCGGTGGAAATTGTCGCCCGCAAGCGGTTTAACAATTCAATAATCAATAAATATAAA
>CAKNWT010303344.1:0-12910 GCA_932066315.1 Andricus coriarius | reverse complement strand
GAAATGTGTTACAAAATGCTATGAAATGTAAAGAATGAGGTGACGTAATCTCTATTCGAAGGCAGGATGCGAAAAACGTAGAATAGTTCTAGAAAATCTAAAAACAGTTCTATAAAATAATGACCGATTTTTCAGCTAAAAAAATTAATCTTTATTATTATTATTATCATTATGCTTTAATATTTGTTCACATATTTAATTACATAATTATTTACTATTATGCAAACAATCACCACATTAATAATAATCGCACGCTAATAAAATTCTTATTCGCTGTGGGTTCGAACCCCCTACCTACGCATTCGCAACTCCTAACAAAACCTTGCAGCTAACTTAACTCGGAGTATTAAACAAAAAATCTAAAATATAAGCTACAACTATGCAGGGTCGCGTGACAAATTTTGGTGACCCGTTTCTTAACCATTTTTTTTTGCTTTTAAAATTTCAATCATCACTTTGAAATATTTATAATTTTGGAAATTTTAAATCTCGAAAAAATTTTTAATCGCAAATTATTTCTTGGTTATAAGTTCTAGTAGATTCAAGATTAATAAAAAGTTGGATAACTATATAGAAGAAGTTTATATAAGTTATATAAATTTAAATAAGTTATAATCTACTAATAAATTATTATTCAATAGCCGGCGTTATCTGTTAAACACATTGGCCAGAGGGATGCAGAAAATGTCGCTGCATGCGCACAGTAGCGACTGCGCAGCTACATTTTATAGAACTGAGGTCTATAGATATCATATTGAAGTAGTTCACAAACACTCAATACCTCGAATCGAATTTCTATGAGATTTTTAAACATTTTTTCAAGAATTTTTCTATACATTTGACTGAATTGAGGTATTTAAACCTTATAATGATGTGATTACAAACTCTCAATACCTCAATTGTGATTTCTACGAAAGTCTTCAACATTTTCCAATGAATTTCACTATATATTTTATTGCACTTTTTTAAATCAGAGTTCAATATAAAGTTTACAGAACTCTTGGTGTGTTAATCCAGATTTGTTCTACATTAAATCATGAAAGTTATACAGAATATAGAAAATTTGTTCAAGGTTCGCTCTCATCCCCGACTCTTGAAATAATTCAAGAAAGTTTAAAGAACTTTTTTTTTCCGTGCATTGAAGCTCCAGTTGAAGTAAAAGTTTTGGGAACTTCAGCCAATTAGAAGTCATGGAATTGATTGGTGGGGTTGATAGGCAACACCCTCTAGAAAATGCAGGCGAGGCAAGCAGATGCTGGGTTTTTCCGCGAAAGGCCCTGATTTGAATTTTGTGGATCTCAGAATGATTAACAAGAGAGGTACTATTACAAAAGGTCTCAGGCTCTATCTATTGTGCAAGGCTACCTACCAAATTATTTAATCCATTACAGCTGAAGAGGATTTACGGAGACATAGCAATTGGGCGTAAAGGAAAGTTTCCCATCTATAAAAATATAAATCATCTAACGTAGAACCTAAGTAGTAGAAATTTTGGAAAGCTAAGATTGCCTAGGCTAGTATTTTACAGACTATCCTTCACTAAAAGAGAGTTAAAAACGGCAGATGTTCCAACAAGTAATTATACTGTCTGGTCGCTGACAAAATATAAGAGAAACATATTTACAATTGTATAATTCGCGTTGGTAGACTCAACAAAAAACAAAAGATGAAATTCATCACGATGAGTAAACGTTATGATAAACAATAATCAAGTGTAACTATACATAGCATAAATGTGAATTCGATACAATAGAATATTCTTTGGCACATAAAAAATTGGCAGTGGACACAACTGTGTGACTGCACGAGTGTAGGTTCCAGAATTCTTTCGTAATTTCACTACTCGGACGACGTTGTCTCGACCTGGGTGCACCGCCACGATGCGTCCCATTTCTCAGCTTAAAGGAGGGACGTTGTCCTCTTTTTGTAGAACCAAAGTGCCAACTTTGACTTGTTCTTCTGTCGGGTTGTTCCGCCACTTGCTTCTGGCAGTCAATTGGTGAAGATATTCTCGATGCCAGCGTGTCCAAAAGTGCTGGCGCTATATTTGAACATGTTGCCAAGCTGATAATCGGCCAGTTGGTATTTTTTCTAAATTGGCTTGAGGGATCGTGGATAATGAACTGCCTATCAGGAAATAGCTGGGTGTTAATGGGAGAAGGTCATTAGGATCATTTGAGAGAGGTGATATTGGTCTGGAATTGAAAATCGCTTCAATTTCCACAACATATGTCTCTAATTAATCGTACGTCAACAAAGTTTTGCCGACTGTTTTAATCAAGTGCTTCTCAAACGACTTTATTGCCGCTTCCCACAGTCCTCCAAAGTGAGGAGCGCGAGGAGGAATAAAATGCCAACTAATTCCTTTATTTGTCAACTGTCGTGTCGTTAACTGATCGTTACATGCAGAGAGAAAAAATTTATGCAATTCCTTGATTTCTTTATGACCCCCCACGAAATTGGTAGCATTGTCTGAATATATATTATTCGGTTTTCCTCTACGAGCACAAAATCGCTTAAGCGCTCCGAGAAAGGCTTCGGTTGGTAGGTCGCATACTAACTCTAAGTGTACGGCCTTGATCGCAAAGCAGACGTAGACAGATACATATGCCTTGATTCGTTTCAAATTTCTATGTCGTTTTTCTTTAATGAAAAAAGGACTTCAATAATCAATACCGGTATTTAAAAAAGGACGGCTTTGACACATTCGACTCTCAGGTAGATTGCCCATAATATGAGTCGATCCGCGTTGTTTGGCCCTAAAACATGATAGGCATTGACGAATGACCAGTCTTACGATATTTCTGCCGCCAATGGGCCAAAACTCCTCTCGGATAGCATACAGTGTTGCCTGAGCACCTGCTTGCATTTTCCGTGCGTGTTCCTATCTGATTATTAATTTAGTTATATGGCGATTTTTGGGTAGCACAATGGGATATTTTTGATCTTCTGGGATTTCTGCTCGTTCTAATCGACCTCCTACTGGGATTGTGCCATCATCAAGGAATGGGTTTAAGCACAACAAACTACTTTTGGGATCAAGAGGTTTGTTTTCGGACAAGTGTTTGAAATCCCTAGCGAGAGCTGGGCGTTGTAATAGCTGTAATATTTTCTTCTTGGAAGACTCAATTTCAGCTACTGATAAGGAACCAGTATCTTTAGGTTTATTCTTGATATTACAGTTATTTATGAATCTCATGCAAAAGGCCATTACTCAAATCAATGTATCGAAAGATGAGTATTTTTTTAATAGATTGTGACCAGCAATCGTCAATTTAAACATTTTAACGGTCACATCACTGCGTTTTTCAAGAGGTTCTCCCGTGAAATACTTACCTTGAGGCCAGGTACCTTCTTGTTCACGAAGCCAATGTGGTGCGTGTTTCCAAAAGTGGTTGTCTAAAAATTGAGGCGCCGCACATTGGACCTTTTTTGAAATTATGTCTCAAAATCGTAGAACTTTGGATCGGAATGACCTAGAGTGATATTTTTTTTGAAATTAAATAAAAAACCTTTGCGATTATAGAGAAAGTAAAAAAAAAATTTTGACCTTGAAAATCTGTGTTGAAGATAGCATTTTTGGCAAAAAAAATCGTTTATTGAATACTAAAAACGCTTAGATTTTACATTTTATGTGCTATAGATGTTTTTATATAGATTTTTGCATGCTCAATCCGAATCTGATATGTAAATCGTTGTAAGATAAAATCCAAAATGGCGGAGTCAATATGGCATACTAAAATTGTAAAACGAAACCGATTTGACTAAAATTTGCTAAAAGTTGGGTTTTCAGGTCGCTGATTAAAACTCCAAGGTCAAAATTTAAAAATTCAAAATTGCGGATCCTAAATGGCGGACCAAAATTATAAAAGGAACCCGATTTGACTAAAACGTGTTACAAGGGTGTTTTTCGGGTCGTTGATTTCAAATCTAGGGTCAAAATTCAAAAATTCAAAATGGCGGATCCAATATGGCGGACGAACATTGTAAAAGGAAACCGATTTGACTAAAGAATGCTACTCGGGATTTTTTTTTGGGTCTCTGATTTTAAATCCAGGGTCAGAATTAAAAAATTAAAAATGGCGGATCTAATATGGCGGAACAACATTGTAAAAGGAAGTCGATTTGACTAAAATCTGCTATAAGGTGGTTTTTCGGGACGCTCATTTCAAATCCAGGGTCAAAATTAAAAAATCAAAAATGGCCGATCTAATATGGCTTTTAAATTCTGGAATTTTAACTTTGGATTTCAAATCAGCCACCTGCAAACCCACTGATAGGCTATTTTATGTCAATTAAATTTTGTTCCATAATTGTGGTCCGCCATATTAGAACCGCCATTTTGAATTTTTGAATTTGACCCTGGAAATTAAATCAGCGACCCGAAAAACACCCTTGTAGCAAATTTTAGGGTGAGCACTTGAAAATAAAGTATTGTATTTTACTTTTTGAAATATATATACTAAGTGAAAATTTAATTTCGCATCTTTTTCTTCTCATAAAAAAAGTTGTAGCTTTTTTATTTTTCGAATTATTTACGAAAAACCGTTTTTTTCTTTGATCAAAATATTTTGATTTTTTTCACTTCAACTCGCCACAAAATGGGAGGTTTTTGATATTTTGTAATAAAACTTATTAGAAATATGCACTGTCATTTTCTGCGATCGATGACGTTAGAAAAAGTTCAAAATGTTTATTTAAAAAATTATTTTTAATAATTTGTTTCCAAGGCGGTGCCTAATTCGTGCACAAACAACTTCTAGCGTTTCGAGAGTCGAGCGAATTTTGAGCTAGCGAAAACTGTCCGTGAGAAAGTTGTTCAAAAAGGTTCAAGGAAGTTTTGTGGAAAGTTTTAGCTCAATTGGAATAGTAGTTAACAAACTGTTGATGTTTTAATTTGCGGCGCGATGGAATTTACTCCGCGTAGACTACAGTCCGACGGTAAACTGCTACCCCGGCGTTAGGTGGAACTGTGTCTCACAGCCCGACGAGATTTTGTAATTAGAATGCGAAGAATATGGAAAATCATAGTTTATAATAAATAGTTCTTCTTTTCTGATAAAAATATTTCAGTCGTGCCACTTCTAGGAACATGAACTTCGTAAAAGTCTTAAAAGTAAAGAATCTCTCTAAATTTTGTTGTTGTATTCGGCGTTTTCTCCGTCTGACCTCTATTTGTAAATGTACTTATATAGGCTTGTGGGCTGTTTCTTTACCAAAAATAAAATATATCAGTTTAGTTTAGTCTCTTCCGATTAGCAGAGTAGATCGTTGAAATATTACGTGATATACAAAAGTTGTTCGACTAAATTATTCTAATAGCTATACAAAGTTCTATCATATAAATATAGTGAAGTTTTCCAATTAAAAAATGGAAAATAATTTGAAAGCTGCGAATGGTGGAAAACGAACGAAGCATGAAAGTTTGTGGGAAAGAAATGTTCTAAAATGTAGCAGAAATGCGGTATGTAATAATAATTTAATAAATTCTTGCTTAAAATACTTGAAAAATGTCTTGAAAACATTTTTAAATATATTTTTAATTATTGGAGTAATGTTAATGATGACATTATTAAATAGATACATTATTATTGTGTAAAGGAAAAATATGAATCATAGATAAAAATATTTATTGGATAAATATTCTATTTTTGGTCCAACTATTTTTGAAAGCGCTTTTTACAAAATTGAAAAAATAAAACGAAACAGTGCGAGCTTGTAAAAATTTTCCGTGTACAAACTAAATTGTTGTATTTTAAATTAGAAAGATCTTAGTAAAATGAAACTCGTTTGGAGAAGGAAAGAAAGACTTTTAAATTGAAATATTGTATTATTGCTTGGAAAAATCTATCTCAAGTAAAATATATTAGAAATACGTGAAAAGTAGATTACTGCACGCAGAGTGTGGACCTAACGCTGGGGTAGCAGTTCACCGGCCGGGCTGTAGTCTACGCAGAGTAAATTCCATCGCGCCGAAAATTAAAACATCAACAGTTTATTAACTACTATTCCAATTGAGCTAAAACTTTCCAAAAAACTTCCTTGAACCTTTCTGAACAACTTTCTCACTGACAGTTTTCGCTAGCTCAAAATTCGCTCGACTCCCGAAACGCTAAAAGTTGTTTGTGCACGAATTAGGCACCGCTTTGGAAAAAAATTATTAACAATTTTTTTAATAAACATTTCGAACTTTTTCTAACGTCATCGGTCGCAGAACATAAAAGTGCATATTTCTGATGAGTTTTATTACAAAATATCAAAAACCATCCCTTTTTGTGGCGAGTTGAAGTGAAAAAAATTAAAATATTTTGATCAAAGAAAAAAACAGTTTTTCGTAAATAATTCGAAAAATAAAAAAGTTACAACTTTTTTTGCGAGGAGAAAAAGATGCGAAATTAAATTTTCATTTATGATATATATTTCAAAAATTAAAATTCAATACTTTATTTTCAAGTGCTCGGGGGCCTCCCCACTCCAGCAAAATAATTCTATATCTCCTTTTTGCATCCGGCGCCTCAATCTTTGCAGTGTGAGACCACGAGATAAAAGATAAGCGGGATTTTCCTTTGAAGGAACGTGTCGCCAATCTTTTGCTTGAGTTAAAGATTGAATTTCGGAGAGCCGATTTGCCACGAAAGTTTTTAGGGTGTGTGAAGGTGTGTTTATCCAATAAAGCGTAATTGTTGAATCTGTCCAAAAACATGTTTCACTAATTTCAATGTTAAGTGTGTCCTTTATATCTGTGTATAATTTAGCCAATAGTAGTGCGGCAAGTAATTCACGTCGCGGAAGAATAACTGATTTAATAGGTGCCATTCTTGATTTTGAACAGATTAAAAAGGAGTATGCTAGACCTTCAGTGTTTGCTGATCGGAGATACAGATATGCTCCATAAGCACGCTCACTAGCATCGCTGAAGCCGTGAAGTTGAAAGTTTACATTATTTTTTATTATTATGCATCTATCAAATTGAACGTGATTCAAAAGGGGGAGTTGACGACTATATTCGAGCCATCCTGGAAGAAGTTTTGATGGTACGTCTTGGTCCCATGAAAGTTTCATTTTCCACAATTCTTGAATTAGCAATTTCGCAACAACGACTCCAGGCCCTATCAATCCCAGAGGGTCAAACAGTTCCGCTATTGCGGAAAAGATAGAACGCTTTGAGGTACAATTTGAATAGAATTGGGACTTCACTGATATGTGAATAGAATCTGTTTTTGAATTCCAATAAATACCGAGAGTTTTAATCGTATTCGAGCAGTCTAGAGCCATGAGGCCTTGTTCTGAGTCACCGACTAAGTTCTCAACTAGTTTAGGCTCGTTTGAGGCCCATTTTCTGAGACTAAATCCCCCCTTTGCTAAAAACTGAATAAAATCATTGCCTAAAATTAAGGCTTCCTCAACGGTATTTGCTTCTGTGAGGAGATCATCTACATAAAAATCTCTTTGCAAAATGGAAGCTGAAATAGGGTGAGATTGTTTTTCATCTTCGGCCAAACGAAAGAGTATTCGAATTGCAAGGTAAGGTGCCGAGGCTGTTCCGAAAGTGACTGTGTTTAATGTGTATGTTTGCATGGGTTCATGTGAGCTATTTCGCCAAAGTACCTTGTGAAATTTGCTATCTTCATGATGTAATTGAACTTGTCGGTACATCTGTTCGATGTCCGCTGTGAATACAAATGGAAAGGTTCGAAAACGAGTAAATATTGAAAATAAGCTTTCTTGCACTGTTGGACCAACCATTAAAGTGCCATTCAATGAGATTCCTGATGATGATTTGCTAGAGGCATCGAAAACAACACGGGTTTTTGTTGAAAGACTGTCTTTCTTTATAACGACGTGATGAGGGAGATAGTAGCCTTCCTCTGATGAAGAATCTTCTGAATGAGGGGTCATGTGACCTTGGTTTAGATAACTATCTATGCAATCTCGGTATTCTTTATTTAGATCAGAATCCTTAGACAATTTAGTCTCGAGATAGTTGAAACGCTTAATTGCAATATCGCGAGAATTTCCGAGTTTGTCCTTTTTATCATTAAAAGGTAGAGCGACTGTATAACGTCCATTCTCAGCGCGTGTTGTTGTTTCGAGGTAGTATTTATCACAAGCTTCTTCTACTTGCGAATATTTGGGTGCTGGTCGACCGGAATCTAGTTCCCATAAAAGTGGGACCTGAGCCATTTTTGTGAAATTACAATGGATATTATGTAACTTAGCGCGAGTTTGATGTATGCCTCCCGCTACAACCCAACCGAGTTCTGTTTCTTGCAAGACTGCAGGATGTTGATTAATGGCAATTTTACCGGGAAGTAGAAGATGATAAAAATATTGAGCTCCCAGGATCATGTCGATCCCATGCGAAGTCTGAAAGTTGGGGTCGGCTAGCACTATGTCCTTGGGTATCTCAAAGGAAGAAAGGTCAATGGGCGACGAAGGTATTGTGTTACTTATGTTATTTACAACGAAAAGAGAGGGATCATATTTGGTATTATTATACCGAGATTTAATAGTGGTTGATGTTGTGAATCTGATATTAGTTAATAAATTGTCAACTGCTTCAAGTGGAATGTCAGCAGGAATTTTTCGTAAGCCTATCTTGTCTGCGAATGGCTCTGATATGACATGAGGCTGAGAAACTGAATCTAGCATTAAGCGACAGGGGTGATACCGTCCTTGTTTATCGATGACATCTACAATTACTGTAGCTAAAACGACTTCTAATGGGATCAATAATTGATAACTACTAACCGACGGGGTAGATTCGTTAATCACCCGTTCTGTCTGAATAGGATTCTGAATCGATTCTTTGTTTTGATCAAAGAGTAGCAAGGAGTTATGTTTTTTACCGCATTTAGAACAACCGCGACTAATGCATTTTTTGACTTTATGATTATTTCGCAAACAGTTTGTACATAGATATTTTGATTTTACTGTTTCATAGCTATCCTTAGTTGTCATAGCTAGAAATTTGGGGCAATTATAAGGCCGCTGATCCTCTTTATCACAAATTTTACACGTTCCCTTAAAATCGCTTTGCCGTGAATCATTTGAAATAGAAGGATAAGCCATTGTGGCTCCTGAAAACGAAGATTGTGATTGTCGTGTGTGCTTGAAAGTATTATGCGTGTTTGAGTCGCTTTTTGTTTTTACATTTTTTGCAGTATAATTCATTGCTGTAGCTACCTTAGTTTCTTTTGATTTTCGCACGGCGTTGTAAAAAGTCTAAGAGGTCTTTTAGTAAAGGCATTTCATTATCGCAACTAGCTTCTTCCCATTTATCCCTGAGATAATCGTTCAATTTCCCTTTAATTAAATTAATCAAAATAGCGTCCCATTCATCGACGTCAATTGAAAGAGCACGAAGTGCTCGAAGGTGTTTTTGAGTCATATCAAATAAGGCGCACATCGAAAATTCCTTTGATACGCAACGGATTTCAAACAGGGACTTAGCATGACTATCCCTTATGAATTTTTTATTATGATAGCGAGCTTTGAGCAGTTCCCAGGCAACACTGTCAATTTCGCTTGTTGTTTCGAAGGAAGCAATAATATTGGCTGCATCACCAATTAAACAACCTTTCGAATAATGGAATTTTTTAATTTCAGGCAAACTCTCGTCGATGTGTATCATAGAATTAAAGAAGTTGTAAAACCCGATCCAAGTGTCAAAGAGTCCCGAAAAGTTGGTATTTTTAGTTCTGGTAATTTTCGGTTAATGAATCTATAATTTAGGATAGCATTCCCAGTTATCGCAATTGTATTATTCTGTGCTATAGTGGACTGTTTTTCTACAGAATTAATTTCAAGAGTACCGACAGAAGAATCATTAGACGAACCGGCATTATGTACGAGATTATTCTCGATTGCAATGTTTCGAATCCTTAAAGCCTCTTGATCTAATGATTTCTGTTTTAGTAATGTTTTAACTCTACCGTGAATCGCATAGTATCCGTTTTCGAAAGATGAGCGCTCTTCATGATTAGCCTTTTCAGACTCGCAATTTTCTTCTGATAGAGTTTCGATTTGCTCTTGACATTTTTCAAATTCTTTATTTAAAGGAAGAATCAAATCTTTAAATCTATCTTCTAAATCCAAATTTTCAATGTTTGTTTCGTCTGTTACTGAATCTAAAAGTTTTTCGAAGGTGGTTAATTATTACCGTTTTATATTTCCGCGCTGTTTTTTAATTTCCTTTCATTGTTTTTCTGACATTTTTTATTCTTAACTTTGTTTTAACCCGTTGGAAATTGCGTTGACTCTCTATGTGCGGTAAGGGAAACAAAGAAAAGGAAGGCAGTTAAAATTACCACTCACCGAAATGTTTGTTGTTGGCCACTGTCCTGTTAGATGCTGCTTGTTGGCTCCAGAAAGATTGGATGTTATGTTGCCTCCATAAATATTGGATGTAATGTTGACTCCATAAATATTGGATGTAATGTTGACTCCCGAGATATTGGATGTAATGTTGACTCCAAAGAAGGTTGATGTAGTTGGAAGCGATGTTGACACCAAATATTCAAAAAAATATTGTTGATAGCTGGACCAAACATTTGTTCCAAATATACACTGCTTAAAGGTTAATAATGTCTGAATGAACTATCAACTTCCAATGTCCATGAATTTTATTTTATCGAAAAGTTTCATCAAAATAAATTGTTTGAATTTTCGAGTACTATGAACAGCCGCACATGAAATTTTCAAATTTTGAAAAAAATGGTATCAACAATTTTCAAAATGCACTTTTTGAATTTTTATCCAAAATGGCTGGCTAACGAACTTGACTTTCATTTTGGGAAACTTAAAGAGTATACCAAAGCCCAATCCAATACGTTAATTCCTTTAAAAGTTATCGTGCTAAAAACTAAAAATATACAGACAGCCTAACAGACAGACAGACATACATGTCTTACAACATGCCATGCTTTCCTCTGTTAATACTTGTTGAATTTGAATGTACGTATGTGAGTTTTTAAGCAAGGGCAGAAATTAATCATTTACACCTTCATATCACTGATATTGGTATTTATTCAAGAAAACACACATAAGTTCGTGGACTGTATAAATAATTAGCGTGGTAATTGTTAAAAATGTATGTCTTAACGCGTGACATGACATTCGAGAGAGTTATGTGCATTTTGCGACGGTTCGTTTGTATCTGACTTAGACTCAATTTGAACGACGCATTGAAGCTCCAGTCGAAGTAAAAGTTTTGGGAGCTTCAGCCAATTAGAAGTCATGGAATTGATTGGTGGGGTTGATAGGCAACACCCTCTAGAAAATGCAGGCGAGGCAAGCAGATGCTAGGTTTTTCCGCAAAAGGCCTTGATTTGAATTTTATGGATCTCAGAATGATTAACAAGAAGACGGTAGAGGTACTATTAGCAAAGGTCTCAGGCTCTATCTATTGTCCAAGGCTACCTACCAAATTATTTAATCCTGTACAGATGAAGAGAGTTTACGGAGACATAACAATTGGGCGTAAAGGAAAGTATCCCATCTATAAACATATAAATCATCTAAGATATAACCTAAGTAGTATAAATTTTGGAAAGCTAAGATTGCCTGGGCTAGTATTTTGACAGACTATCCTTCACTGTTAAAAAAATCTGTATTAAATTTAATACAAATGTATATGAAGTCATCTGCATACTTAGTATTTGAAATTTAATATACATTAAAATACGAATAGCTGTACACTTTATATTAAATTTAATATACATGTCGATATAGCAGCGTGCTTGACAACTCAAAGTTTTTTTATTTCTTTAAATCTTATCAAGTATTCGCAATTGAAGTAATAATCTAGAATTCGTCGATTGAATTGCTTCTTATGATCAAAGTGCAACGTACATGTGGAACTCTTTCCAAAATTTGCCTTGAATGGTAGAAATTTAATGTGAGTACAGTTGGTTATAGGTAAGTTCTGACATTTATTTACGTACCCAGGTGGAAATTTACAACTGGCTTGGTACCGCGCCAGTACCGCCGGTCGGATATCGGTACTGGCGTGGTACTGGTATATTAACGCATGAAAAACGGCTGGGTACTGGCATTAGTACGAAACGTCACTCGGCTGGGAGTTGTCTGTCGGTACTGGGGCGGTACTGGAAATGGTATTATGCCTGTACCTGAAGTCTGCACTGCCGCGGTACTGGAAATGATATAACGCCTATACTGCAAGTCTGTACTGACGCGGTGCTGGCATTAATACAAAATGTCACTCGGCTGGGAGTTGCCTGTCTGTATTGGGGCGGTACTGGAAATGGTATTATGCCTGTACCTGAAGTCTGCAATGCCGCGGTACTGGAAATGATATTACGCCTGTACTGCAAGTCTGTACTATCGCGGTACTGGCATTAATACAAAATGTCACTCGGCTGGGAGTTGTCTGGCGGTACTGGGGCAGTACTGGAAATGGTATTATGCCTGTACCTAAAGTCTGCACTGCCGCGGTACTGGTACAGATAAATAAATTTGCAAAAAAAATTGTTTTATATATAATAATTGCACTTGATTTATTTTTGCAATTATGTAATTGCAGACACGGTCACTTACAAACATAATCGCACGCACAACGCTATGAAAAATCGCCCCCGCTGGGGATTCGAACCCTACCCAAACTACCTAAATCTAAACCGCACGCTCTAGCTAATTACGCTAATGTACCGCTTGGATTTTGTCGACAAAATCTTAGCCAAGCTTTTTCGCTGAAAAGCCAGGGCTAACGGAGGAATATTTTTTCATTTTACACAATTTACATGAATAAGTGGTTTTAAAAATGTGTAATAATAATAATATTTAAATTTAATTACTTAACTGTTTAATTTAAATATTCATTTAATTTGTGATTTCTGTTCAAACTGTAAAGCTCCAAAATTTAAAGGATTCATCACTTTCAGGCGTATGA
>CAKNWT010303333.1:0-12711 GCA_932066315.1 Andricus coriarius | reverse complement strand
ATATATATATATATATATATATATATATATATATTAAAACAGCTAGAATTTAGGGTGGTCCAAAAATGCATGGGAAAATTTTTTTCTTTGAATTTTCATAAATATTACCCCCAAATTTGTTCGAATCCGCAAAAAAATGAATTTTTTGTTTCTTTGAAAAAATGATATTCAGAGCTTTCGCAAGCCCCATGAGGTTTCAAAGGTATTTCCCATAAGAAAAAAATATGCTTTTGTAAATTTTATTCCGAATTGTCAATATTAGGTGAACCTAGTTGAAACTCAACATTTCTCCTGATAATTAAGTACAGAATACAGATAAATAATTACTTTTAAAATTTTACCCCCATAAGTATGTTTTATTGGGTCCCAAAAAACACCATAAGTGAAAAATCAAAAATCATCGTCTTGCGGAATCTCTAAATATAATTTTTTTAACGCATTTATTTTTTAATGGATTAGAACAAATTTTTAGGTGATATGCATGAAAATTCGAGAGAAGAAATCTTGAACCACCATAAGTTACAACGGCTTTCACATAATAGGACGGTCCCAATTTATACCTGTAAAATTGGATTTTTGATTTTTGGTGATCGATCCCCCCAAATTCTTCGTTTTTCAGAAAAATAAATGTTATACAATTTTTCATTTCAAATTGTTCAAAAGCTCGGTTTTCAAGAAAATGGAAAAAAGAAGTACTTGTTATTAACCTTTTGTAAATTAAAGTTCAGTCGCCTCTTAAGGAATGTGTAATTAATTATTTCCGCTCATTAACTTCAATTCAAAAATAATATTTTTATAATTATTTTCTGAAATTGATGACACAATTAACGAATTTTGAGAATAATTTGTTTTTATACCGATATTTGGTCAAGTTTATATTAGGTCGACTTAAATATTTGAAATGTAGTTTTGAATTTTATTCGAGTTTATGAAAAACATATTTTTCATAACATAGCAAGCGTCACAAATTTATCAACATTTTCAAAAATTGGACCTTTTGTATTTTTATGGGAATATAATATTTTATCTGTTTTCTATGATTGTAGTTGAAAAAAAGTCTTTCAACTAACTTTGACAAAAATGATCATTTTTGATAATATTCTCATTGCTTAATTGGTAGAATGTTCCGTTTTTTCTGCAATTTTCAACTGATTGTTTGTTTGTTTATGACTATCTTCATCTATATCGATTGCGCCTGATAGTTGCGGTTTATCGGCAATTTTTACCTTACTGTCCTTTTTCACTCAGTGAGGTAATGATTAATTAAAGTTGATCGAAAAATTGTTAAAATATTTATAATTGCTTATAACTATATTTTCTCAGATAAGTTCTAGAAAGTGGCGTTTTTTTCAAAAATATTTGACTTTGCATCGATTTTTTATTTATGAACAAATAATAAGTCAACCACAACAAAAATGATTTTTCGACTGGTATTGTTATTTCAAGTTAATTATTTTTGCTCTTTTCCCAATGCTTAAAAAATAATAATTAAAATAAAAAAAGCTATTTTACACAAGAGGCAAAAACAAAGAATAGAATAACAATAACAATTGCTGCATTTGTGACACCTCACTGAAGTCTCTCAGTAACTTATTCAAGGGAAAGTTGTATTCATATGATCCGTGTAGAAAATTTCAAACTTATTTTAAATATCTGTTTTGATTCAGAATATTAAATTATCAGAATATATATTCACAGAAATGAAAGAGATTATTTAAAATATAGTTTTCTCTAATGTTTATTTATTAATCGTTAGTAATTAATTAGGTGGAGCAAAGTGAAAAAAGGACAGAAAGGTAAAAATTTCCGAAAAAGCGCAACTTTCAGGCGCAATCGATATAGATGAAGATAGTCATAAACAATAATAATTTGTTTAAACAATTATTTTTGTTAAATCTAATTAGTTATTAAGTCACGCCTAATATAAAATAAACAAACAGTTAAAAAATTCAGAAAAAACCGCAACATTCTATCAATTAAGCAAAGAGAATATTATTAACAATGATAATAAATTGTTTAGGCAATTATTTTGTTAACTTGAATTCATTATCACTTCACTCCAAATGGAAATTGGACAAAAAGCCAGAAATTAAAATAAAACCCATCTTTCTAGCATTATTCAAATATAATATTATTAATAATTATAATAAATTGTTTAAACAATTATTTTGTTAACTTGAATTTATTATTACTTCACACCAAATGAAAATTTGACAAAAAGCCAGACATTTCAACAAAAAAAACCGCATCTTTCTAGCATTATTCAAATATATTATTATTAATTATAATGAATTGTTTAGAAAATTATTTTGTTGACTTGAATTTATTATTACTTTACTGCAACTGAAAATTGGACAAAAAGCCAGAAATCTAAAAAAAAATGTCATCTTTCTAGCATTTCTCAAATATTATTACTAATTATAATACATTGTTTAAACAATCACTATGAGAAAATTGCTAAAAACAATAATAAATTGCTTAAACAATTCATGAAAATATTTAATTTTCAGTATAAAGTAATATTTCATGTAATAGAAACAATTCGCATCAGGGAAACCGCAAAAAATCATAATTAGCGCCAAAAACTCGCAAAACCCATTTTTTCACTTATGGGGTTTCTTTGGGACCCTATAAAACAGACTTATAGGGGTGATATTTGAAAAGTGATATTTTATTCGTATTCTATGGCTGATTGTGAAGAGAAATGTTGAGTTTCAACTCGATTGAGATAATATTGAGGATTTTGAATAAGATTTACAAAAACGACTTTTTTTCTTATGGGAAATACATGCTAAACTTCATGGGGCTTGCGGCACCCCTAAATATATATTTTTTTCGAAACAAAAAAAATGAATTTATTTTTGGGTGGATTCGAACAAATTTAAGGGGTGTCCCGATAAAAATTCAACAACAAAAATTTCCAATCCATTTTTGGACCACCGTATTGTACATTCGCTCTTCTTTTATTATCATTTCATGATTATGTGACAAATTGAAAATCTTAAGAGGTATTGTAGTTTAATATTGAGAAGAAAGATAAGATTTTGATTTCATTCTCGATGTTATTATGGGGAAGGAAACCTATTGATATTTTCAATTTACGTCAATTCAGTTTCAATTTTGACAATATTATCATTATTACCCCTGTGCAGTTGGTGTCCAGTGCTGAGAGGCATACAAGACTTGGAGAGTACAATGGGTGTACTACCGCCAGCTACTTCAAGAGGCTATTGTTAGGTATTGTTCCCGTATTACGGCTATCATTGTTAAGCTTGGACCACCTTTCAGCCTAGACTACTTGTCTGGCTAGCATTGTATTAAAGATTAAATTTATAAGGATATCATTAACAATCCTTCTCAAATAATAATAATAATCCTTCCAGAAAATTATGCAACATTCCAGAATTGAGGGGCCTGATTCTATAACATTATATATTCTTATAGAAAATTTAATTTTGCATCTTTTTTTCTCCTGATGAAAAAGATGTAGCTTTTGCTCTTTTAAAAATAAACCTGAAACCCCCGTTTTTTAGAACACCATTTTTCTTGTAGTTTTTTCTTCAACTTCCAATCATTCAGCTAATTCCTGGAATTTTTTGTTGAAATTTACAGGAAATATTATTAATGACGTTCTACGACTAGTAAAGTAAATAAAATATCAACGTTTTTGTCTCAACTAAAGTTATAAGTTTTTACCTAAGACATTGCATAAATTATGAATTTATATATTTAAACTCATGTTAGGTTGAGTGGATTGTGACCAACCAAAAAATTCCAGCAGGAAAATTGTTTAGAAAGGTATAAAAATGTTTTCTAGCGAAATAATAATTCAAAATAAATCCCCTTCAAGAAATTACGAAGGTTTTATTTCGGCCGCACGGCCCGGTTATTCGCACGTATGTATCAACTCGACGCGTTCACGTGGAAATGCATCTTTTTGCTTGTTAAAAACAATGAGTCTATTCATAGAAAAAAGATCATTATTGAGAATTTTTTAAATAAATAAAACCTTTAGTCAAGCTATTATTTCTATATTGCTATTAAACTGATTCAAGACCCGTTTTATTGAGTTTGAAAATCTTTAAGTCAGTTGCTCACTTGAAAAGTTAAATAATACAAATTTATTTGTTATTAAACAAAAAATGTGACTTTGGCTGGAATGATTTATTAGCAGTTGCTCGTTAAACCTGGAGGCTTTACGGCAATTAAAAGAACATCAAAATCCGTTAAAAATTATTATACACATGCGAAGAAACGGGCCTCGCGGACGAAATAAAACCATCCTAATTTATTAATAATGATTTATTTTGAATAATTTTTCTCGTAAAAAACATATTTATACCATCCTGAACAACTTTCCCGCTGGAAATTAGTCAAAGTAGGCGACATGTACCTACAAAAAAGGATTTCGTAATCTCGTCTGGAATCTCGTCTGGAATCTCGCCTCGAATCTCGTCTCGAACCTCGTCTCGAATCTCGTATTGCCTTGTTTAGAATCACGTATTGTCTCGAATCTAGTCTTGCCTCGATCCCGTTTTGTCTCGAATCTCGCCTCGAATCTCGTCTCGAACCTCGTCTCGAATCTCGTATTGCCTTGTTTAGAATCACGTCTTGTCTCGAATCTAGTCTTGCCTCGATCCCGTTTTGTCTCGAATCTCGTTTTGAATCTCGTCTTGAATCTCGTCTCAAGTCTCGTGCAAAATGCACGACGAACGGACACCCGATTTTTCAGACCAATGCAGAAAATTGGACAATAATCTAGAGTGTTCTAGAAAATTCTAAAAAAGTTATAAAAGTTTACGATAATCGACTTCGAAAAAATCTGTGATTTTTTAATAACTAGAATAAGATTGTCTAATGGCAATGAGAATAGAGGTCCATTATCAAAACGTTGGTAATTATCGTATTATAACAAACAATAAAAATCGATATTATTCTAGAATTTTGGGAGGGTTTTAGGAATAAAAGAACGTTCAATAGAAACCCAAGCCCACTGAAGAATATTCTAACACAATATAACAGATTTCAAAATTCTAAATTAATCTAGAACATTTAACAAAATTCTAGAATCTTCCAGAATAGTCCAGAATTTTCCAAAATGTTCATAAATATTATTCTATACAGTTATCCTATAATAATTATTTTTCACTTTAGAAAAACATTTCTTTTAAAAAACCTCTTTTTTCCACCAAATTCTGGCCTATCGAATTTTTCATGCCCTCCCTTCAGTAACGGTCGTTCGTGTTCATTTTTCAAGGAAGTAATAAAAGTTTCAGATGAGACAAGGGTTTTCTTTTCCCGGCTTTTTTTTCCCACCAAATAAAATAAAATATTTTTTATAAATTAGGCTATTTATTATATTATATATATCTAAGAACAAAATGCTATTTGTTTTATAGATTACAATCTAATCCGACCTAAAAAGTTTATAATTTGAGAAATCCATTAACGGCGGAAATTATCTACTACAAAATTTAAAATATTAAAAACGAGAAGATTGTATTAAAAAGTTTCATTGATTGAAAAGCATGTCTTTAATTTCCAATAGAGAAATTAAAGATTTTAGATTGAATAGATGTTTCAAAAATGTATCAAATGTTAAAATTCCTGATAAGGTCGCTGAAACTTTCGCTTTCGGTAACATATTCAGTGTTCCTTTAAATGTGAATAAAATTCCTATTAAAATATTGGTTACAAATATTATATAAGAAATATCGAAGAAGAAGATTTGAAATTAATAATTTGAAAAACTATTACACAAGTAGTTTCAAATCATAATAATCATATTGCAACTTGTGTCGTTTTTCCATAAATTTAATTTCTTTATTCTCAACGTTATTTTTTATGATTTAAACTGAAAATACGCATACTACTGTAAAGTGGTTTTAAGCAAATTTGTACATATAATGTAGGCGAAAAATTTTTTCAAATAAAAAGTTGTTGTAGCTGGTGTCGTTTTTCCAAAAAGTACATTTTTAATTTTTGATGCATTTTTATAATCGAGTCTATAACAAATCTGTATATGTTTTTTGGTTGAACAACCTTTGTACATCCTTTTTGAGTGAACAAGTTTGCCTATTATTTTTTTCTTTTCTTGCGTCATCTTCCAAAACATTACACTTTTTTATTTTTAATGTTATTTTTTACGAATAAAACAAAAACTAAGCGTCCTATCGAAAAATTGTTGATGAAAAATTTGTAATTGTTTTTTGGATAAGCGACTTCTGTCTATTTATTTTTTCGTGTCGCTTGTCCGAAAATTTTTTATTTTTTATTTTTAATGTAGTTTTTCACGAATAGAACAAAAACTACGCATCCTATCAAAAAGTGATAATTAAAAAAATCTGTAGATCTTTTTTGGGTGCACGATTTTTGCATCTTCTTTTTTTTTTATATCTTGCACAGTTTGACCGAAAAATGGCATTTTTCGTTTTTCATTATTTTTTTTGCGATCAAAATTTGAATTTTCTATTTTTCAACAAAATTCAACAAGTTGTTATGATAATCTTGCAGGGCTTCTAAAAAGAAACGTTTTTCTCATCTTGACTTTTTTTCATATCGTGCGTTGTTCGGCTTAAAATGTTAATTTTCGTTTGTTTTTTTGAATGTTGAAAATGCTGTAACTCTGATAATTTTCTTTTTGTTGAAAAATATCATCAGGATAAATTGTTTGTATTTGTGAATGCTACTAATAACGATACATAGAATTGCCAAATCTGGAAAAAAGTGGTCTCAAAAATTTTCAAAATGTGCTCACTTTTTGAATTTTTATCAAAAATAGCTAGCTCACGAACTTGTCCTTTCTTTTTAGGGCTTAAAAAAATGTGCCAAAGCTCAATACAATCTGATAATTTTTTCGAAAGTTATCGTGCCTACAGACAGACTACAGACTATAGACTACAGACATACAACAGACTACAGATTACAGACAGACAGACACCTTGTAAAATACCGACAAAGTCAAATTTTACATAAGACCAATACCTTCTCATTAGGATGAGAATGTAAAAATTTAAAAACTGATAAAAATCTGTCAACTTAGTTTTAAATTTTCAAAATGAACATTAAGATTTAATATTTTTAAAAGCTGACAGGGTCAATTGAACTTTTACAGATAGTAGAGTTTATTATAACAAAATAGTTGAAAACATTCTTAAGAATGATATTCTGTATAAAAAAATAAAAACTAGTATGGTTCCAACAATTATAAATAAATGTAATGATAGAGCTATTAGAAAGGAAAATATAAATTAATTATCAATGTGCATACCGTTTGAAAACTCACAAAAGTGTTATAGAAAAAGCTTATGTTCTCCCAAAGGTCCACAAACCAAAAACTTGGAGAGTGATTGTTTCCACAGTTGGTTCTCCTACTTACAATTTATCTGAATAAATTTCGAATATTTTTAAATTAGTTTCTGTAAGCAATAGTTGGTTTATAAAAAATAGTTGTGGACTTAAAGATATTCTGAAATCATATCCTAAAACCCATTCAATATTTTCCTTAGATGTTGTGTCGATGTTTGATAGCATCCCACTAGATCTTGCTTTAGATTGCATTGAAGAAAAACTGATTTAAAATCATGATTTAACAAAAATAACTTAAAATGAATCTTTCATAACAACTAGAACTGTTTTTAATGGTATTGTCTTCTCTTTTAATTAGAAATTCTATAAACAAATATCGGGTTGTCCTATGGGTTCGCCTTTATCTACAGAAGTTTCTGATTTAGTTTTACAAGATGTTACAACAAGAGCTCTTGATTTATTAGAACTCACACCTATTCTTTATAAAAGATACGTTGATGTCATTTTTGTAATTGTTGCTTCTGACCAAATTGATGCTTTTAAATGTGTGTAATAGTATAGGACATTGCATTAAAAATAATTCAAACGCAAAAAGGTGATTTATTGGCAAATCGGTACAAGCAATTTTCTTGGTCTGGGAGATATTTGAACTAAAATCCACATAATTTAAATTATTTTGTCCTTACATTGGTTTAATAAAAGGTTTAGTTGATCAATGTGTGAAATTAAGATAAATTGAAAATAATAATTTTTAATCAATTTAAAACAACATCAGCACGTTATAATTATCCTCTTCATTTACTTTATTAAAATATGATAAATAGCGATTTTTTAGAGAAAGGAATTTGACAATAATTATAATAATTGTATGTATTTACACATTTTTGAAATTTTGCGTCTTTTTGCACTAAATTTGACCCTAGGGCGGTATTCAGGTAAAAAAGTCTAAAAATATCTTAATAATTTGGAAAAATATTATGGAGACTTACCTTCAAAATGAGCCCAAGAACTTTAAAACATGTCAATTATTCCCAGAGTTATCCCAATTTTTCGAAAACATAAAAATTTGATGTTTTTGCAATATCTTTTTATAAAATTGATATTTTGCATTTAGCTTAGCCTTATTAGATGTAAGATTTTATTAACTTTTGCAGTATTTGCAGCTGTAATAAAATAATAAAACAGAAGTGTCCAAGTTAATTAATAAATTATGAATTCTTTTTGCAAAGTTGTGTTTTTAACTTAAAGCAGTAATTCTTCTGTAGCGTAGAAGTTTCCTCGAGAAGTGGAATTTGTAAATTAAAATATTTTAATTTCCCGGGTAAGGTTATTATTTATTTTGTGAGGTTTAATTTAAAATAATTAAGCAATTAAAAAAAACTCTGGCTAGCTGCTATCGGGCATTTTATTCCTCTTTTTCTCTGATGTTTCCTCTCTGATGATATTAAAAATTAAAGACTTAATAACCGGACTAAATACATAGAAATTTCTCATACATAATAGCCCAGCACTACGTCTAAATATCCGGGTGTCCAATGAATTTCAGAGTCTGGGAACCCACCCGGAAAAGCTCATGACTGACTTCCATTTCAAAAGTCACGACTGTGACAAATTGTTCAGCTTATAGGGAATGCGAGGCTCTAGAGAATTTTTCTCTTCTGGTTTGCATTTATTTATATCAGGGCATAGAAGAGGTCTTTTTTATTATTTTATTTAATATGTTACCAGCAAGAAATTCACTCGCGCGAGGAGCGCGTTTCCGTCTCTGAATTTTTATTTCTTAACATCAAAAGTATACACAATTTAAAAATCCATTATTAAACTAAATCTAAAATATTAGGTGTTTACAATTTTTTAAACAGTATTAACTAATAATTTTTTATTCAAAGCTCTTGAAATTCTAAAGAAAATACATATATTTTAAGTTGAAATAGTTTCAAAATCGCAGACTTAAATGTTGGTAGGCAAACAGCACCAGACCGGCAATCTGAAGACCTGGGTTCGAATCCCAGCGGAGCTAGAGGGACACTTTTCACAACTTATGATTAATAGTAATTTTTTTTAAATATTGATATAAGACCAGTAGACTGAAAAAACGAACATAAAATATAATTAATTATGTACATATCTGGCCAACATATGTGACATGAAGTGTAATTGTGCACATGGTTTGGAAAGTTAAAAATCTTGCAAGACTAGCTTCGCTAGAGGGACATTTTGTAAAAAAGTATGAATAAAAATCAATATTTAAAAAATAAATATTGATATGAGACCAATAGACTGCAAAAACTAAGATCAAATATAAAAAAATGTTTGAAATTTGATATTGCCATTAGGAAATAGTTGAAATTTCATCATTTCTAATTGAAAGTGTTAGAAATTGAAATTTTTTAAATTTAAATCATTTTTAATTTGAAGCTATTAAAATTTGAAATCAAAAACCAAATTGAACGTTATAAAGTAAGTCCTTCTAAAATTTTAAAATTTGAAATCTTTATTACCTAAAATAATATATAATTTAACATTAGAATGAATTAGACAAATTTTTCTAAGATGAAACAATAAATTCACCTTTATTTTCACCGTTCAAACTTCCTAAGAATTAAAATTAATATTATTTGAAAATTATAAACATTTGAATTGTTAATTATACTTTTCAAAATGTGAGCATTTCAATTTTTAATGTAATAGGAAAACTTATGCAAGGGTAAAATAAAATGTAGTGTTCAAAATGAAAATTCAGGACTCTAAAATTGTAACCATTTGAAATATATTGAACTTATATAATTTCTAAAAAAAGCACTTAAAATTCAATAATTTGGAATTTAAAAAATCTTAAACAAAAGTTCTAAAAATTAAAAAATGTCACACTAAGATATTGAATTTTGGACAATCTCATTGAAGTGAAGTTGAAATTATATAATTTTTCATTCCAAACGTTCCAAATTAAACAATTTTTTTCAATTGCAGGATCTCGAAATTAAAATTATTTGGGATAGAAATTTCGAAAATATGAGAATTTAAAAACATTAAAAATGGAATATTTTTAGATTAGAATTTTAAATATTGGATCATTTCAAATTTAAAGGATTTGAATTTATCCAAAAGTTAAGGCTTCCGAACTTCTAGAATTTTAAATTGTTATTTGTTAAAAAAGTATAAATTAACATTTAAAATGTTTGAAATTAAACGAATCCGAACTTTATTTAAAGCTGTCAACATTTTTTGACACCAAGAAATTATTAAGATATTAAAACATTGTTATACAAGTTTTAAATATTTATGATTATAGTTTTTATAATTCAATAATTTTAATTTTAATTGCCAAATTAAAACTGTGAAAGGGAAAAATTTACAAATTACCGTTCCACATGAAAATTAAGAGCTTTAAAATTGTAACCTGTCAAAATTAAAGAAATTAATCAAGAATTGAGGTATCAATTTCAGATACGGTTTCATTTTTATCGATTTTGATTTGAAAAAACATAATTTTTAACTTTTTTATTTTAAATCTTTTTTTTAACACTTTATCTAAAATTATTTTTAATTCTGGGAAATTTTGCAGTCAAATATTTTTCAATTTTAAATGATTCATGGTTTAGAAATATTTGAATTAATATTGGACTATTTTCAGATATTAAATTTATAATTAAAAATTTCAAAAAATACAAAACAAGATTGCTATACATGATTCGAATGCTTGAATTTGCGACATTATAAGACTTTCAATTCGAATTTTTTCAAAAGTTAAGTTTAAAATTTTCAATATTTTGGAACATTTGAAAAAAAATTTAATTTTCAATCCTTACTTCTAAAATCTTTTTATTTTTAAAACTTAAATTTGAGGAATTACAGTCTCGATATTTTATTGCTTTGAATTTATTCTGGAAGCAGTTAATTTAAAATTGTTTATATACATATCCTTTGAACTGGAAATCATTCAATTATCAAGTCAATTTGATATTTTACGAATTAAAAAAACACACAATTTTAAGGTTTTCAATAAAATATTTTGCAATTTGGAAAAATTAGTTATTGAAATCATTTTGTAATTTTTAATATTTGGGTTTGAAACTACAACATTGTGAAATTCTAAACCTTCAGAAATTAAGAAATTAAATATTTTCGAATTGAAGCTTTTAAAGCAAAAAAAACTTTAGTTTCAAGGCCTAAGGAATTAAACTGTTTTAGAATCCCGCATTCAAAACCATGATTTTAAATTGAAATTATAGACATTTTAAAGATGACCGATTTCTTTACTAAAAAAGGAGATTTCTGTCAAAAAAAGTTTATTGTAATTTTCATAGTTCTAAATTGAAGATTCATAAAAATTAAACAATTTCAAAATTAGTTTAAAAGTTGAAGCATTCTTAAATTAGGATCTTGAACCTAAGATAATCAACTTTCAAATTGTTCATCTCTATTGTATTTTAAAAATTCAATAATTTTAATCAAAAGACCAAAATCAATATTATCAACCTGAGTAATTGTGGATTTAGGTGGATGAACTTGTCAATTTGTACTGAGATGAACGCTAACTGTTTAATTGTCAGTTTTTTTTTATTATTGCCAAAATTGTGATGCTGTATTTCCCGGGGGAAATTATGAATCAAATATTTGTATATTTTTAAAAATTCAACGATTCTGACGTTAACTTTTATACATATGATTAAACTTCAAAAAAAAAATATATCACAAGTATTATTAAGTTAATGGAAAATTATAAAAAGTATTAAATAATAATTTTCATAGGATTATTCTTCCTTTAACCTGCAGAATTATTATTATTATTATTATTATTATTATACCTTCTAAACATACCATGGTATTCTTAAAGAAAAAATTAAAAAGGCCATTTTATTTTCATCATTATATTCTGAAAGGCCAAAACAAAAATTTACATATATGATGTGGACCTAAGAAAAAAAATTGTATATACTTGTATTAATAACTAGTGTTGTTATCGATGAACTGAAATTAAGGTTTAGGCGTGACATACAAATTACGTAAGGGATTTTCTGAAATCTTCAACCCCCCTTTTTTGGTTGAAGCTTCAACTTCTTTGTTGAAAAATTCGTCTTTTTGGGTTGAATATTCAACTATTTTGATACAAAATTCAACTATACAGTTGTAAATGAACTTTTTTGTAGAAAATTTATATTTTTGGTATAAAAATTCAACTGGTTTGTAGAAAATTCGTCTTTTTGGATTGAAAATTCAAAATTTGGATTAACATTTTTTTCTTTATTGACTTTTTTTATTAATCCATTTTTTATTAATATTTCATCTTTTTTTGTTAAAAGTTCAACTATTTTGTTGGAAATTCATGTATTACGTTAAAAATTGATGTTTTTTGTTAGAAAAATAACGTTTCTGGTTGAAAAATTATTTTTTTGGTTAAAA
>CAKNWT010303330.1:0-24035 GCA_932066315.1 Andricus coriarius | reverse complement strand
AGGGGGGGGGGGTAAATTTTACACACATCGAATGCCTTCTCTGATGAGAATGTAAAAATAAAATTTTGGGAAAAACAATGCAAGGTACGAAAACAGACGAATGAACAAAAATTGTGCATTCAAAAAAGATTTACAAATTTGTAATAAATTTTTGTTATAAGAATACATTCAAAATGAAAAAAATTAACTTTTTGGAAAAACGGCGCAAGCTTAAATAACATTTTAACGAATAAAATTCTTCGTCTAACTTATATCTAGAAATGAATTTTTCATAAACAATTTTTTTGATAGGACGCATAGTTTCTGTTTTAATCGTAAAAAATAACATTCAAAATACAAAAATTAAATTTGTTGGAAAACGGCACAAGGTACGAAAAAAAATAGAAGACAAAAGTTGTTTAACCAAAAAAAACTACAAATTT
The DNA here is from genome assembly GCA_932066315.1 of Andricus coriarius. Taxonomy (NCBI): domain Eukaryota; kingdom Metazoa; phylum Arthropoda; class Insecta; order Hymenoptera; family Cynipidae; genus Andricus; species Andricus coriarius. The sequence goes on along the minus strand of CAKNWT010303330.1, from coordinate 23,613 downwards.
TTTATAAACTCTTGTTATAAAAATATTTTAAATATAAAAAAATTACCTTTTTGGAAAAAGGACACAATCTATAATAACATTTTATTTAACAACATTTTTCGCCCAAGTTATATCTAAAAATTTGCTCAAAACCATTTTAGGCTAGGATTGGTATTATTAGTTTAAATCGTAAAAAATAACATTGAAAATACACAAATTAAATTTATGAAAAAACGACACAAAATACAATAAAACGTTTAATAACTAAATTGTTTTTTTTTTATTATAGGATGCGCACTTTTGTTCAATTATAAAACCAAGGCAATCAAAACACGTATATTTCAATACCAATGCAATTATGAATTATAATAATATAAATTTATTTAAATGATACATTTTTTAGGGTACTTAAGAATAAAATGTGATGCGAAATAAGAAACAAATATTGAAGTAATCACGATAAATAAAATTTGTACTTTGCATTGCAAAATCTGAATTAACAATCTTAGGCCGAGTTACATAAATAAATTCAATATACATTTTATATAAAAGTGTTAAACATACTATAGAAAAGTTCGCATTTTTGACAAAATCGAGTGCGAAGCACGAGATACGTGATGAGAATGGGTTCGTTAAAGCAGAAGGTGCTTTAACAAAAGATAATTCACAATCACCAAATTACGGTTGTTGATGCTTTGACCTTTAATCTTAAAAGGCCTGTGCACAAATGTTGGGGGAAAATACAATGACCGAGCGCGTAGCGCGAGAACCAAAAATAGCGCGCCCTAGGTAGGTTTTTTTTAAACCCAAATTTAATTTAAAAAATGCATTATTCGGGCAATGCATTTGTTTATTAAATTTGTTTGAAATAATTCATTTATTTATTAAATTTGTTTTGAAAAATCATAAAATCATGAACTTCTTGTCATAAAAAAGGGATACGCGTGGATTCAGCCTGAGAATTATTGTTCTGAAAGTCTATTCTAAAAATCGTTCAAATTTTAATTTTAAGCACTGATACTTGTAGATTTTTGTGTAGGTTGTCTGACATCGAGTACGATGAATTTGTAAGAGAAAATCTGAGTACCGGAGTTTAAATAAAAATGAGAACTTTAAACCATTTTTAAAGTGCGTTTGCGGACAAAAGGCCATTGTCCGATAAGGATAATGGGTTGAAACTTTTTCTGGTATTGTCTGACATCGAGTGCGATAAATTTGTGAAAGAAAATCTGAGTACCACGTGCTTAAATAAGAATTATAATTTTTTAAAGAATTTTTAAGTGCGTTTGAGGATGAAAGGCCGTTGGCTGATAAGGATATTGGGTTGAAACTTTTCCTGGTATTTTCTGATATCGAGTACGACGGATTTGTGAAGGCAAATCTGGGTACCGGACGTTTAAATAAAGATTAGAATTTTTCGAAATTTTTCTAAGAGCATTTATGGATAAAAGGTCGTTATCCGATAAGGTGTTGAAACTTTTTCTGGCATTGTTTGACATCGAGTACGATGATCTTGTAAAAGAAAATCTGAGTACTGGATGTTTTAGTAAAAATTAGAATTTTTCCCTGATTATAAATATATTTAATTTGATTAAAAGAGTAATTATGACATTATAATAGAGTGAACACCATCTAAGACCATTAATTTCACTGTTTTCTCGTTAACCAAATAATAAAATAATTTATTTGTGTTTTTATTTATTTTTTTGTATTTTCGTTTATAAACGTTGCGGACTTCAGTTACATATCCGAGCGAGTCTAAACCAATTCGAGAAAAAAATTCAATTGCGTTCGATCCAAATCAGTTAAAAATCAGTCTGAATCAATGCGAACAGAACTTTTAATCCAAATGAATCTGAGTTTAGATTGAGTCGGATTGATTTTTAACCGATTTGGATCGAACGAGATTGAAAAGTTTTTTAGGATTGGTTTGGATACAGATTTTGGAATAAATTGGATTGGTTCGGTATCTTGAAATCGAAATCATTTGTTTCATACTTTCGGATTAAATGGTTTTGAAATACTTTTAAGCTGCATCCATTTAAAATTAACAATATATTATTAGAAGCTTGAAAGCGCTTAAAATTGAATTATGCAACTACTTAAAGCGCCATCAATCCATTACGTAACACTCTTAGAGGAGGGGAATCTAGTCTAGTATTGCACAATGGCGAAAAACTGCAGGGGGAAAATTCGGAAAATGTGTTCCAAAAAAGGGTGGGGGGGGGGGGTAAAATTGTCGGAGAATTGCGTTACGTACTTCATGGATGGCCCGTAAAATTTAAACATGTTCAGTTTCAAGTTTAAATCTTTGAAGACTACGCTTTTTAAAGAAAAACAGTCTTTAGTAGGTAAGCGATTATAAATCGAAGACGTTGATAATTATGTCAATAATTTAAGATTAAACCTTCAAAGTTGGACAATTTGAAACAGAAAATTATTTCCAAAAACACGATTTTTAAAGAAATGAGCACCACCTGGCACAATTTATAAGTTAACGATTGTAAATATATCTAACTTCTCAAAAACTGTGAAATCTTTAATTAAGTAAGGGATGTGTAGGAGAAGGTTCAAATTTTAAATAAATCTAGAATTCCCGAGCTACTTTTTCAAAAAGCACGTTCGTTTCGCATCGGCGGTCCTGATCAATCTCTCAGCAGCCACCCAAGGCGGAGGGATTCGCAAAGTCATGATACGTCCCGGTGCACATAAAAAGTACACTAACTGACTGATGATCTCATAGTAACATTCATACTTTTTTTTACGTGAAGCACAACCACTAAGCACAGCTCTCCCTCGTGGGCCGATGAGCGTGCAAGATCGCGTTCGTTTCAGGCTTCATCGCTTCATCACGCAGTTCTAAGAAGCAATGTTTCTCAACACTTTCCTATCATGGCATACAACTTTTGCTTCCGCTACATCCATACATCTTTTTATACAAACTCTCGTATTTCTGTGGTTCTTTATATTTTTTTGCTGTAATTTTTTATAAACACATACCCACCAACTCTTCCTAGGTCTGCCGCTGGGTACGCTGCCATTCATTTTTCCTAAGTATGTTTCTTTCGTCAAACGTTCTCCGTCCATTCGCTCAACATGATCAGACCATCTAAACAAATTTTGTTTCACTCTTGTCAAATAGTCTTTCCTCTACAGTGCATTCTTTGAGGACCCATTCATTACTATTTTTGTTCATTAGTATTTTACCACCTATATTTCGCAAGAATTGCATGCCAATCCGCCCAACATTGCAGATTTCTTTGCTCGTAGGGAAGAGTGTAAGTGATAATTTGAAATCAGCCACTGGAGTTCATCTACAAAAGGATCTTCATGTAGCGAAAAGCAGCAATGACAGGAATTCTAGGTACGAAAATGGTTTGGAACCAACCACTGAACTTCATCTACAAAAGGAGTTTCCTCTAGCAAAAATCAGCGATGACAGGAATTCTAGTAATAAAAATGTTTTCGAACCAACCACTGATGTTCGTCCAAAAAATAAACTTCCTGTTGAGAAAAGTAACGATGACCAGATTCCAGATACCGAAAGAGTTCAAAGGCAGCCACTGAAATTAGTCGACAGAAGAAGCTTCCTATAAAGAAAAGACGATGGCAGGAACTCCAGTTACAGAAACGAAAGTAGTCACAACAAAAATAGGAGCAGAAGTTCAGAAAAATATCATAGTGGAAGTACAAAATACAAGCACAATCATGGTAAAAATTATTTACTTTCAAAAACAATATTCTTACACATAACACTATAGTTTTCACAATGCATATTTTAGAGTCATTTATTATAGACAGTTGTATAGATGTGTGTATGTCCATCTAAAAAGAGGCCACGTTGGTGCTTGAGAGCAACGTTTCGTGACACTTACGCGATTAAGTTTCTGATATTTGAAAAACGAGACCCCAGGACTATCTTCAACACGAAAAAACGTCTTTCCGAAAACAAATTTAAATTTGACAAGTATCATAAGCGCACGTGTTATATTTTATCTATAAAAGAAGAATATACTCAAATCTAGTTGCTTCAGTCTATAACTCGTAAACCAGAAATGACAACAAGTGCTTTTTTCAGCTGGATTCACACATTTGTATTGACATTTATTTAGATAGAACAACTTATTATTTTTCTACCAACGCTAAATATTAAAATTTCACAGAAAAGAAAGGAGCTTCTAATTGAGACAAAAGTAAAAGTGCAGTCCAGAACAAATCTCACAGGTCCAGATCTAGAAGCAGCCGCATCTTATTATCACCTGCCACAGAGTCCAGGCACATGAGAACAGGCAATTCTCATTCTCATGGTGGATACGGACGCATTTTGGATGAGCTGGCAGGAAGAAACACCGAAGGCCCTAGCCATCCTGAAGTTGAATCCAGTAGGCCCCGCTAATATTTACAGTCCAGCAGCTCAAGAAATAAACAGTACAGAGGCGCTTCCAAAGAAACGTTTAATATTTCGTGAAGCAGCAACGCAAACACTCGCCATCCTGAAGGGGAATTCTGCAGGATTCCAGATGATTTACAACGTGACAACTCAGACATTCAACGATTTGGAGGCGGTTCCAAAGAAACGCTTAATTTTTTGAGAAGCAGCAACGCAAGCACTAGCCATCCTAAAGGGGAATTCTGCAGGACTCTAGATAATCTACAACGCAGCAGCTCAGATATTCAACGTTCCGAATGCAGTTCTATAGAAACTTTAAATGATTTGAGGAGCAAAAATATCGAAAGCATCGATCGTGACCTTGGGGCAGGTAGCATCACAATTTAGGTTTTCTTTAACTCATCGTTCTTAAGCATCCTATTCGCGACAATCCCTTCCTAATGAAGTTAAGCAGTGTTGGGAGCGGTTGGTACTTGGATGGGTGAGCGTCTGATACTACTGCGTTGCTGTTGGCGGTCGTGGGTGTGGTGAGCCCATTTACTACAAATCCACCTAAAAAAACACTACCCGAATCGGGTAGTGTCACGCTTACCCCTAGAGGCTCGCCGAAAGGGAAATAGCTTAATGATATACCTCATCACTATTAAGTAGTGAAGCGTGGATAAGAAAGCTTATCGCAGCGTAAATGAGAAGTCGTTGCATGGCATTATTCAGTACAACTTTAAAAAAAAGCCTTTTAATAAAAATAAATCTAGGTGAAAGTGTAATGAATGGGGGATTTTTTTACTGACTAATACTTGAAAAAACTTTTCCAGTCACTGAAAATGTTGAATAATTTTTAATATTCAAATCTTTGGAACAAATAAATTTTTATTTCTCATTCTTAATTTCTAATCGTTGATTTTCAAAAGGAAAAAGTATTCAATACATTTTTGAAATCTTTTGAATTATATCAATTAAAACTCTTTGAAGATAAAACATTTTGATAGTAAAATGTTTTGAATCGATTAACTGTAAAGATACATTAATGCGTGATTTATAAAAACTGAGCTACCGTATTAAAAATAGAATAATACTTACCTGTAAAAAAAGATTTAAAATGAACGGTTCTAAATATTTTTCAACTTATAAGCTTGTCAAATTGAAATTTTCAAAATTGTAACCATTTTAGATACATTGTTTCAAATCCGAAGCCTCAGTAGTTGAAGAATTTTAAATTTCAGATTAATGCTTCATAGATTATTCCGAACTTTCGTGTGATTTCAAATTCGTGGATTCAGAATTGAACTAAGGAAAATATTCTGGGTGCAGTTCCAAATAGCTGAATTTTCCGATTTTATTGAAACTTCGTATACTTACGTATTTTGACGCGCTGATTACGAATATGATAGTGAAAATTGGCGAGTAAGCGATTTTCATGGTGAAAACCATAAAAAACACCATAAAAATCATGTTTTTTGCGTTTTTCTCAGTAAATACGTAGAATTTCGAAAAATCTTGTAAACAAAAGTTTTAGCTAATATAAAAATACATCTTTTTCGTGGAATACACTTTTTGCCTAAACCATTATTTTTTGAGAAAAAGAGGATTGCTTTGCAAAAACAAGAAAAGGACGAAGAAAGTTACGGAAATGCGTTTGGTCACGTTTTTTCTCTCAGTTTGTTAAAACTTCTTATATTTATGTAATTCTACGCACTGATTACGAATATGATAATGAAAATTGTCGACAAAGCAATTTTCATGGTGAAACCATGAAGAAACCATACAAATCATGGTTTTTTCGTTTATCTAAGCCACTACGCAAAATTTTGCGAGTGATAGTTTTCGAGAAAATTAGTGATAGATCTAACCGTCAGCTCTTTCTGTATTGTTAATTACCGTTGCGACAGGCCCTAAGTGGCGACGAGAGACCTAAGTAACGGCAGCAACCACCGAACCCCTACCCCTTTCCAGCCTATCGTGGGGGCGGAAAGGCACCCCTGTGACAGGTCACAGAAATAACTTAGGTCACACACGACCTCCTTTCCAGCTTATCGTGGGAGCGGGAAGGCACCCCTGTGATAGTGCACAAAAAATAACTTAGGTCACACACGACCTCCTTGCCAGCCTATCGTGGGGGTGGGAAGGCATCCCTGTGACAGGTCACATAAATAACTCAAGTCACACACGACCCCCTTTCCCAGGTGTTGTGGGGGCGGGAAGGCACCCCTGTCACAGGTCACAGAAATAACTTAAGTCACACACGACCTCCTTTCCAGCCTATCATGGGGGCGGGAAGGCACCCCTGTGACAGGTCACAGAAATAACTTAGGTCACACACGACCTCCTTTCCAGCCTATCGTGGGGCGGGAAGGCACCCCTGTTATTTTTCATTAATTTTTTTTTGGATTCTTAAAAATTTTATTATTGCGAAATATATTTGCATTCACTATTTTCTTGAGCCGTCGCCGCTACAAAAATTCGCAGAGGTGATCTACAAGATTGATCTTGTGCACTCCTCCTCGTGAGAGGAATCCTCGCATCCACCACCAAGATGACTCGATGTTTTGAGCGTGTGCTCCGGTATCGCTATTCACAAACTCCTCGCAATGATTAACACTTTGGTGAACAAATCCATGATCTTCGAGATTGACATAGCCCTTTCAACAATCGGTGTGAATCTCTGTCCCTTCTGCTACATGCTTTTTTATTAATCTGATTAGAGTATCCTGATCTCTCTTGTTATCGGGACAGATTTCCAACCGATAGTTGTAAGGATGACCTCTGTGAATCATTCCGAGGATCCATGATCCTTCAACTATCCGTCCTTTCTCATTTTTTCGACGGCCGATTTTGCACTCATTTATTTCAACTACTTCGCCGACACCTCCAATGCGACCTTCCTCTTCGAAGTGACTGTCCAGAGCAACCATGCAGATCTCCTGACAAAAAGAGAAGCGTTCTGCAACAGTTTCTCGCGAAATCGACTGACCTTCGACAATGCTACTTTCCCGGATGGTTTGTTCGAAATTCAAGCCTACAGCGAAACAATAAGAAATAAGCATACATGCCTCTGCGGAAATGTGACACCTCTGAAACCACGTATTTTCCGCAACGGTATTTGTGTGACGATACTTACCTGCTTTATAACACAAGAACTGACCGCAAGTCATTTCAGACTCTAAAAGAGTCATTTTTTTCTTGTGTTTTGAGCAAAATCGTTCAGTTGGAATGAGTTTAATTTGTCTCAACCACTGAAGTGTTTTTTCTCTTTTTTGAAGAATCATACTCAGACTGAAAATATCATATGTTTCATTCATCTGGGTTAGAACTCGAAAAAAGAAACCTTCGAAAATAATGAATGAATGCATGAAACACACAACTGTTAGTAACAGGAGCGCGGATGGTGGAGAAAGACCTGTCGTTTATTGCACTAAAATTTGTTAAATTTTATCAGATGTATCGATAATTTTCTCGAAAACTATCACTCGTATGAAAAAATGTTTACAACAAAAAATGTGTATCTCGATAAGGTTCACAACTTTTGTTTCAAACATTTAGCGAAAATTCGCATGTTGACTAATCTAAACGCAAAAAACTTTGATTTTTAAGGCGCTTTTTCCGTGATAATCGATGTACCACTAATTTTCGCGAAAACTATTACTTGTAGGTAAAAATGTTACAGACAAAATATGTGTAACTCGATTAGATGTACAGCTTTTGTTTTCAATATTTGATAATATTGTGCGTATTGGTTTAAATAAACGCAAAAAACGTGACCGAACGCTTTTTTGTAACTTTCTTCGTCTTTTTCTTGTTTTTACAACGCAATCCTCTTTTTCTCAAAAGATAATGGTTTTAGGCAAAAAGTATATTTCTAAAACTTTTGTTGAAAACGTTTTTTGATATTCTGCGTATTTACTGAGATAAACGCAAAAAACAGGATTCGATGGTGTTTTTTATGGTTTTCACCATGAAAATCGCTTTGTCGCCAATTTTCACTATCATATTCGTAATGAGCGCGTCAAAATACATAAGTATACGAAGTTTCAATAAAATCGGAAAAATCAGCTATTCGGAACTTTATCCAAAATTCTGATACTTAAGGGTGTTGGTTAAATCCGAATTGGAATTTTTTTTATAGGTACGTCACTTTTGCCCAAAGAGAAAGAAAAAACTCTAAATAAATATTGTTCAAGAATTTTAACGGGGAATGTTTTTTGTAAGATTTCTCTTTAGTTCTTCTTCAAAATTAGTTACTATTAAGGGTGTTGGTTCAATGTGACTTGAAATTTTTGTTTATAGGTACGTCACTGACTCAATATATAATTTTTCTCAAGTATTTGAGAACGAAAGAAAGAAAACTTGTCAAATATTTTGGGTTTTGCGAGATCCTCGGATCAATAAAATATATAGAAATTAAGCATTTTGATGAGGCAATTATTATTTTTAATGAAATTATAAATTTTTCGAAAGGGAGCAATCTGCAGATAGCAGAAGACAGCACTTGAACGGCGAGAACCGTTCGCAAATTGATTTTTTTACTCACAATTCTGACATCACAGAAGCGATCGCTGGAGGTGTCTTGTATTCGAAAACCCACGATTTGATAATGGTGAACATAGATTTTGCGAAATGCGTCGCGAAATGGAGAGAAGTGAGTCTGAAGTACGAAATCAGTGATGCCAACGTGGGCGCCGTTTGCTACTGCGCTTGTGTTCGGGCCGCGCACTGGTTGGCCCTAGATAGCGCGCAATTTAAAATTGGACCTTTTGAGAATACATACGCCAATGTTCGAGCGTTTCTCGAGTGGTATCTCGACTCGTCTCAAAGTGAGATATTTTCTCAAAGCATGACCTACACCACAAAACAGTTGGGTCCCTTCATTCATGATGGAAGGGAGAATTATGCTATATATTTGAGCCGTTAGAAAAAATTACCTGAACTATATGGAACTTTCAAGAGATGACTTTTCATATTACTACAATTTTTCTATTTTCCTATAAGAATATTCATAATTTTGGAATTTTTTACAATATTGAAGATAATACTACCGAAGCTGACCATGAAAAAAATAATATACTTTTTCGAAAATCTACGTAGCCTTTTCTTTTTTATTTTGTTATATTTTATTTTTCACCTAAAAAACTTTAGTGTTCAATATCATGAAAAAATGGAATAGCTATTGCGATTAGAGCGGACCATATTTTTAATTTATAGTCATAGTTATGGCAGTGACCACCCGACAAAAAATGGGTGTAATATCGTCATTCATATTTGGGCGACTTGATAATCTTGCAATTTATAAATAAATTCGCAGAGGGCCTCATTTGGAAATTTCAGATTTCGAAATTGATGGTTTTTGAATTTATTGCTGGATGACTTGATAAACTTATAATTTCAAAATTATAATGTTAATATTTTCAAATTATAATTTCAAACTGGATAAATGTACAATTTTACATACAATCATAAATTGGATTATCTATAAAATTGGTGCGTTTGGAGATGCTGTCTGCAACAACTATTTGAATATTTTGTAATCAATTTTATTCACATTTTTTATTTTTATTTCTCAATTCAAAACTGCCGCTGAGACTCGAAGCCTGGATTCGCGGTCACTAAGGAAGGGCGTCCTGATTTCGCGAGTGGTCATGTGTGTTTCCGACCAGTGATACAATTCCAATTTGGAATTAAAAACAATTCTTGTAATTGAAAAATACACAAGAATGTATATAAAATGTACAACTTTAGATTTTAGAGAAGAAACAAAAATTATAACACATATATTAACAGTTTATTTTCTTTGAATTCCAAAGAATAACGTATGCGTGGCCCGAACGGAAGAGCAGTAGCAAAAGGCGCCCACGTTGGCATCACTGATTTCGTACTTCAGAACATCGGAGATTCGGAGTACGATTTAACAGGTGGTCTGAGTGCGTGCTTGCTTTGCTGCTTACAACTACAGTCTTATGGTCTTCACACACACATAGGACATCTCAAATTTGTACCCACTTTTCTCCATTTCGCGACGTATTTCGCAAAATCTATGTTCACGATCATCAAGTCGTGGGTCTTCGAATTCAAGGCACCTCCAGCGATTATTTCTGTGATGTCAGAATTGTGAGTAAAAAAATAAATTTTCGAACGGTTTTCGCCGTTCAAATGCAAATATTTAGAGTTTTTTCTTTCTCTTTGGGTAAAAGTTGGAATTTTTTATTTATTCCTAATGTTATAATGCTTTATTTATTCCTTGATGGTTCTTTCCGGCTAACTTTATTAAGTACAAGCAAGAACAATTGCGATCTTCTCTAAGTTTGATACTAAGTATGGTAACTGCACTACGGTCGGTAAGACAGAGACCACAATATACTTAAAGTATTACCATGAAGGGATAAAAACTCAGAGGCTACCGATAACTAAGCATACGTTCGGTTAATGAGAGATTGTAATTGCAGACTCTAACGCTATAATTTGATTAAGTGTATTTAATAACATACGAATGTATGCATATTCCTAATAATCTGAAACATAAACAATAACAAAGTAAAACTAATCATATGGAACATGAATCCTCACGTATGTCTAAAGGTAAAGTAATAAGTTATCGATATAATTTCATACTACAGTTTACTATTAAAGTATAACCCACTTAGTGGAGAAACTTGCGCATATTCATACAAGATTGTAACCGAAAGTGTCTTACTAGAGATATCGCCTATAGCTAAGCTAACATATAAAATCCAAACTCCTGAAAGGTCGAGAGTTGAGATGCGCGATCACAGCATGAGTCACAGCATGAATCATCCGACATTCAATAAGGATATTCGCGCGTATTAAATAACTTCTCGCTGATCTAGAAAACAGACATCCGATCACCAAAATTCTGGGTAGACGTGACGTAAATATGCTTCATTCGAGTAACCTAAAACTCTTTCGAAAATAATGATTTAAAACTACATTTACAGAAATACGTGCCTTTACCCATTTTTGTTGCAAGTACGTGACTTTACTCACTTCAGTCGCAAGTACGTGCCTTTATCCACTTTTATCACAAGTGCGTGACTTTCTCGAAGTCGAAGGTGTATATAAACCCTAGCGCAACCCGTTTCAATTGTCTTACGTTCTCGGCAGTCATAATGTTCACTTCGATCTATTATTAAGTAATAGCTTTGCCAAAGTAACGGCTTCTATCTCATTGTGACCGAAGAAACACTCTGACTAAGTCGCTTACTTTTAAGTTCAAATTCAAAATAGTTAACGTGTTCGAGCCTTGAACTAAGTCCTTTCGGCTGAGACTTGATTCGGTCGTCGTAGAGTAACTTTCCGAATGAAGTCCGCAGTGTTAATGTTCGCGAAAATAACTCAAGTGTGGATTGGGTATCTGCTGTAGGATCCTGTATCGCACTACCATTACTGAAAAGTGCTCGTACACCTTTTCACTATTACAAACATCCGGTAGAGTTCCTTCGCTGCTCTACGATAAACGCGTAGATCCAACCGACAAAGCAACTCACTCTCGCCCTTTTAAGCGTAGAAAGGTACATGTAAGTTTAGTTTACGTAACTCTTAACTCTGTTCTTATTCCTTATAATGAAATAATTGTTAAAGCAACTATCTCACACTCCTATAAATACTGAACTCTGACACAGTCGCGCAGGGCTGATAATAAGTGACACACAAACCCACAATAAATAATTGGTCAGGTCTTACCAGCCTGACATAATCACCACACTGGTCTCTGTCTTTCCCTATTTTCTATACTACCCTTGCCTTCTGCTCGGCCCGTGACACGTTTGAATTTTAAACAATGTATTACAAAATTATACAACTTTCGTTTTGAGTTATATCTTACAAAATTAGTTACAATTAATAAAGAGAATATTTTCCTCCGTTTTATAAATTATTTTTAACAGTGCTCATTTTTCAACTCGAGATATGTAACTAGTGTAAGTCCGTAATAATCATGAATCAGTAAAATTTCCGACCACTAAATTTTTAATTTTGAACGTTGAAATTTCAATCGTACCTGAAAGTGTTAAATTTGGAAAAGTATAAACCAAAATTTGACAATGTATAAACGCAAACGATTAACTTAAAATAATTAGACTTTAAATCAATCTAACATAAAAAGGCTGAATTTCACAATAGATGTAAGTTCTGGTCTTTAAATATTATTGGTCAAGGAGACGTACGGTAATTTTAAAAACAAAATTTTGCGACCACCCTGCTTAAATGCACGTGCTTGTATTAACACAATTGTATTTACCCCATTTTTGTACAAATTTCAATTCAACATAATTACTGTTTTCATGTATCTTTATTTAGCTATTTTACTGTTGAGGACATCCTGCGGATGTCCCTGGGACGTTCTCAGGATGTAAAGTTTCAGCTACAGTAATTGAAAATTACTCCTGAGGACGTCTTTCTCCTTGAATTTTCTTTGGACCTTGAAAACCTGGAAATCTCCTTTACGTTTTCACGAGAACTTTGAATTAAGTTTTTCTTTTAAACCAGTTATTTTACTGAAATGCAAAAAGTAATTCAAATCTTCTAGACTATTATAGAAGAAATATCTCGATTAGAAGAAATCTTGCTACTGACAATTTTTGTAATTATCAGGATATAATTTATCTTTTATACATTGCAGAATAAATATAGACATTTCTATAGGCATTTTTTGGAGACATTGACAATTATTTTATAGATTGCAATGAACAGACTTTAATGTTATGACTAATTATAATAATAATTATAATTATATAATTATACAATAATTATATTATAGAATATGTAATAATTATAAAAATTATTAGTTGAGAATTTTGATGTTAATTCAGTTTCAGAATAGAATGAACCATGATAATATAACGGATTTTTCAAGAGTTTCAGCACTCTATTTTTGAGTACATCAGATTACAAAACATTACTGAAGATTCGTAAAGGTTTCAAAATAATTCAAAGATTTTAAAATATTCAAAAGGATTTTCAACATTTTGCAAAGGTTTCACGAATTCCAAAGATTTTAAATAGGCATGTACACCAGATTAAAAATATTTCATAGATTTTAAAACATTTCGAACATTTGAAAAGATTCCAAAAGATTTCAAAACATTTTAGAAGATTTGAAAAGATTTCAGTAAGATTTCAAATATTTCAATGATTTTGACGAATAAAAAAGGTTTCACAAACAAAGATTTAAGAAATATTTCAAAAGTTTTGACAAAGATTTTACAAAAATTTCACAAAGATTTCGAATATTTCATCAAGATTTCAAAGATTTTAAAAAGGCATGCACGCCAGATTTCAAATATTTTAAATCATTTTAAAGATTATAAACGATTTCAAATATTTCAATGATTTAAAACGAATACGAAAGACTTCAGAAACATTTCAAAGATTCCATTAAAATTTTCACGCAGATTTCAAGGATTTTAAAGATTTGAAGGATTTCAAATATTTTACAAAAGTTTAAAAAGATTCCAAAAGATTTCGCAGGCAATTCAACGTTTCAAAACTATTTTAAAAACTTGAAGAGATTTCAACGAATTAACAAAGATTTCAAAAGATTTCAAAGATTTCACAAAGATTTCAAGGATTTCAAGGACGATTTATGTTCCCAATAAACTGAGAATTTGCTATGCATAGTTCTACTTTGTTCAAAAATTGTTGGCCAATAAAAATGAAATGGCCTTTTTTTACATTGATAAGAAACGTTTATTTTATTATTTTATGTAAAAAAGGAGTCCTGGAAAAATTTGACTTCTTCACCTGGAAAACCTGGAAAAGAACTTGAATTTCGTTCCTAAGAATCGGTGGACACCCTGGTTACGAAAAATTTGGGGTCATTTTTATTTTTGGTTTTTTCACACTTAGGAATCGTACGAATTATACATGTCTCTTTTATTATAGAGCACCTACGAGAAAATCATTATTTACTGGATCAATCAGAACAGAGTGAGGGTCAATATACGTCCGGTATGACTGACTCCTCCAATTCGCAATTAAGAAGGGCATATAAAATAAAGGAATCGTGATTAATAGGATGTGTGTGCAGTGAGTATAATTTATTTAAATTAACGTTTCCTCTGCAATAATATTTTCTGTCTTAATAATCTGTTTCGAGTAACTAAATTTTGTATTATATGAAACATTCTCCAATTTTAATATGCATTTCCTTTATTGCTCTTAACGGACGGCAATACATTGGCCGAAATACGGGACACTGTCGTTATCTTGCATCATAAGGTAAAGGCAAATTTATTAAATGCAATGCATTACATAATTCTGTTCAGAAAAGAAAAATTACACAAATGGAAGGAGAAAAGGTTGAAAATGCGACAAGAAATGTCATGCTACAAGTAATGACAAATGCTTTAGCCCATGAGCTTTCCTGGACTGGCCAAAAAAACAATCGGGTATTCAAAGCATCACCTATAGCAACTAACGTAATTGATAAGTCAAGATTTTTTTTAAGTGCATTACAAAATTATGGGGGATCCATGTGCCATTTATTATTTTCGCAATTATGTAAAATATTATGAGGGATCACAATCTTTCCCCTGTTCCCTTGCGTTTTCCCTTTTTTAATTTCCCCTTTTCTCTTTAAATATACGAATCTAAAAATGTAATTTAAAAACCGGGAAAGATGTATTAGCAAGTGAATAATTTTTAATTCGAATGTACAAAGTTAAATAATAAAAAAATTGAATATTCAAAGTTGATCAGATGCAAAATTAAATGTTCTAACTTAAACGATTTCAAGTTAAACTTTTGAAAGTAATCCACTTGAATTTTAAGTCTTTATCGGAGCTTTGAGCAGTCTCGAATTTTATTTTAAAATCATGCAAATACAAAATTTACAAATGTTTTTTAAACTATTGCAAAATAAACTACTAAGAATTTAAATAAAACTTTAGAGCTAAAATATTTTTTCACTGAATCAAGACAAATTTAATATTTTTCAAATCTAAAACATTTTATGTGGGTTAACTTGAACTGTCTTCAATTTGAGATTAAGAGCATTTAATAATGTAAAGTTTAATAATGTTTAATTAAATTAAAGCTTAATCATGTAATTGTAATAATGTAAAAATTTAATAAGTTTCAAATTCAATTAATATACACGATTTTGTTCTTAACCTTTAGACCAGACATGCCCAACTCGGGGGAATTCCCTCCGGGACCACGTGTTCCGCGTCCACCACTCTTTCTCCTAGAGAGCGGGAGTGGTGGTAAACGCGTGCGAGAATCTCTAATCTGTGACGTACGCTGCACCGTAGATACGAAATATCTGTTGGGGTGCTTGGTGGCGACTGACTTTTCAATATACAATTTTAACAGTAACTAAAGTCTTAATTATTTTATTGCAGTATGTTTACATTTGTTTTTGATGAATGTAATTGAAAAGAGAAGTTTGCAAAGTGTTTCTTTATTGTACATTATTGAACATTTTAATATCACAGTTTTGGTTGGCTAACACTTTTGAAAGTCTAACAATATATCAACATTATGCAATGGTATAATAATAATATATACACTATACTATACTTAGTTACTTTTTTGATCCGCGGTTACTCAAGAGTTACTTATTTTATGAAAAGGTTACTTTTGGTTACATATATTGCCCGAATTGACAAAATGAATTAATTCGTTATTCGTATTATTTAAAAACGCGTGTAAGTTCACTCTCCTATCAGAATCCATTCGGAAATGTGCCGTTGAAAGTTTCAATCGGAGACTTTCTCTTTGAAAGTTTCAAAACACGACTCTCTTGATCCATGAAATTTTTTAGGGAAGTTGTCAAAAATGTAAACATTCAAATTTTTTCAGTAAATTTGGCACTTTAGAGCCGGGGAGATTAGAGAGTAACAATAAAATAATAATTAGTTCGTATGTAAAATGTATTAAAAGGACTATCAAAGGAATTATTATGAATTCTGATAAAAATTGCAATTTAGTTGAAATTGCTTGTTTTTTATTGAAAAATGTAATCTTTTTTCAAATATTGAACTATGTATTATATTTTGCGATGAGAATTTATCTTCTTTGGTTGAAAATTCGGTTAAAAATTCACCTGTTTTGTAAAAATTGGTCTTTTTGGTTTAACAACTCAAAAATTTGGTTGAAAAAAAAACCTATTTTGTTGAAAAATCATCTTGTTTGAATGAATTCTACTGTTTTTTTAATATGAAATAAAAATATTTTTGGTATTATATCAATTATTACATTTTTCGTTAAGAATTCATCTTTTTTATTTAGAAAAATTCAACTATTTTGTTAAAGTTGAACTACTTTGATGAAATTAATTTTTTTTCTGCTGAAGATTCAAAATTTTGGTGGAAACTTCCTCTTTTTTGGTAGAAAATTGTTCTTTTTGGTTACTTTTTTGCCAAATTATTGTCACTTTACGGTTACTTTTTTGAGAGAAGTATGGTTACTATTTTACTATTTTTTAAGCTTGAGCAGTTCTGAGACCTGTATTGCTAAGATAAAAAATACGATTTCGAACAAATTCTTACAAGACGATGTGTACTTGAATTGAGCTGCCGGATCGAATAAGGGCACATCAAATTATTTCGCCGAGAGTGGGGAGACCCCTGGAGGCTTTCAAAAACTTTTTCGAATTTTAATTTTTAAAGGCTATACGCAGATGTAGAATTTCATTGCGCAACTTTTTTCTCTTAGGCAAAAAGTTGCAGCTTTTTCATTTTCTAATTAAAGCCAAAAAACTGACTTTTTTTGAAAAACCAATTTTAATACGTTTTTCACTTCAACTCGTGCTCAGTCAGTCAGTTTTTAAAAATTTCCAATAAAATTTTCAGGGAATATAGTTCAAAATATCCTTCGACTGATAGAGCCAGAGGGATTTGAAAATTTATTTATAAAAAATTGTTGTTAACTTTTTTCTGATGCGTGGCGCTCACAGGACTTCCCTAACTTCCAGCGTTTCGTTTATCGAGCGAATTTTGAGCAACAAAAAACTTCCAACGAGAAAGTTGTTAACAATAGAACAAAGAAGTTTTCTGAAAAAATTTAGTTCAATCGAATCGATATTCAATAAATTATTAGTGTCTCAAGTCGCTAGCGGCTGGGAGACTCGCGCGCGGACTGTAGCGAGAGTCTCAGATCCGATTCATATAGTAATATACAGTTCACCGGCGCAAAAAATAAAAACCAATTAAGTAATCAGATGATATCAAAGTATTATGAATAAATAATTAACATTGGATATTGTAAAATAATGTATTCATTTAAAATTATGTAAAATAGAATAGTTCTACTTTTGAGACAAACTGTACAGAAGTAAAACAAAACATAAGCATCTAATAGTTGAGATTCATCGCATTCCTGATTCCGCGAATTTTTCAATGCTTCAAATTCGTGGAATTGTAAAAAAGTGAAAGGTCGAGAAAGTGAATTTATTCTTCATTTATATTGTATATTCATATTAAAGACTTTATATATCTTTAAATTAATATTAATTAACAAATGGAAAAAGCTTTCAAATTAAAATAATTTTTTTCTTACTTCCAAATCTGCGAATTGTCAGAGATTATATGCTTTTGTTAGATTTGTCTCAAAAATAGAACAAATATATTGTACATAATAATAATTAATTAATAAATTATTGAACATTATGCAATATTATTTATTTATTCACAATACTTTTCTGTTACTTCATTAGTCGTTATTTTTGGTGCCGGTGAACTGTATTATGAATCGGATATGCGATTCGCTACAGTCCGCGCGCGAGTCGCCTAGCCGCTAGCGACTGGACACACTAATAATTTATTGAATATCAATTCGATTGGGCTAAAATTTTACAGAAAACTTCTTTGTACTGTTGTTAACAACTTTCTCGCAGAAAGTTTTTTGTTGCTCAAAATTCGCTCGATAAACGAAACGCTGGAAGTTAGGGAAGTCAGATGAGCGCCGCGCATCAGAAAAAAGTTAACAACAACTTTTCTTAAATAAATTATCAAATTCATCTGGCTCAATCAGTCTAAGGACATTTTGAACTACATTTCCTGCAAATTTTATTAAAAAATTCTAAAAAGTGACTGACTGAGCACGAGCTGAAGTGAAAAAAGGATTAAAATTGATTTTTCCAAAAAAGTCGGTTTTTTGGCTTTAATTAGAAAACTAAAAAAGCTGAAACTTTTTGCCTAAGGGAAAAAAGTTGCGCAATGAAATTCTACATCTAGGTCTAGTCTTTAAAAATTAAAATTCGAAAATGTTTTTGAAAGCCTCCAGGGGCCTTCCCACTCCCGGCGAAATAATTGTATGTGCCCTTATTCGATCCGGCAGCTCAATTGTTGAAATTTTTCTCAGAATTTAAACCTTAAAGTCTTAAACTTAAACATATCAACGTAGTAGGCTTAACTTTACTTTTGAATATTATATTTAGTACATATAATATTTAATTAAACATATCAGAATTTATTGATACTGAATAGGATTGAGATTTTATAACTATATTTCAATTCTATAACTTATATTTCTACGTTGTGCATAATGTTAATAGATTGTTATACTGAAAAAAGCATTAGCCAACATTTATGTATAATTGACATACGATGTAAAAAACGGTGATATTAAAATATTAGTTTTCCGTTTTGTGGCTTTGGAGTCCGTAAATGATAAAGAAGAACCCAAAGCCACAAAACGGAAAACTAATATTAGTACTGAGGGTCGCAAAAAGCCAAGAAAAATTGATCGATATTAAAATATTCAATAATGTACAACAAAGAAACACTTTGTGAATTTCTCTTTTCAATTACATTCTTTGAAAAGAAATGTAAACATACTGCTATAAAATAATTAAGGCACTCTAGTTACTTTAAAAACTTTATGTTGAAAAGTCAGTCACCCCCAAGCACCCCAACAGATATTTCGTATCTACGGTGCTACGTACGTCACAGAGTAGAGATTATTGCACGCGTTTACCACCACTCCCGCTTTCTAGGAAAAAGAGTGGTGGACGCGGAACATGCGGTCCGGGGAGGGAATTGAGATATAAACAGCCCTTTAAAAGTGCTCAAATTTGAGTGTTGTACATGTATCAACTGTATACAATGTTCGTATCAGAGGCCGAGGCGATATATCGGCCTCTCGGCCGGATAAGGTAAAGAAAATATTTTGGATTATAAAATTTTTTGCTATTCCCAAAACTCCATGACAACATATCCCTGGGGGTTTTGGGGGGTCACTGATCACGAATATGGGGTCAGATTAAAAAAATTCACGTCAAGGGGCCACCAACTCCCTACACCAAATTCCGAAATTTTTTGCTATTCCCGAAACTCGGTGAAAACGTGACCCCGGGGTTTTTCGGGTCACTGATCTTGACCGAGATTCGTGATCAGCGACCCCGAAAACCCCCGGGGTTATGTTTTCACCGAGTTTCGGGAACATCGAAAAATTGGGGCATTTGGGGGAGCGGTTTGCGGGCCCCCTGACGTGAATTTGATAAATCTGACCCCAGATTCGTAATCATCGACCCCAAAGAAACACGGGGTCTTGTTTCCTACAGAAAAACAATGATTTTCCTCTAGAGCCGATATATTGACTTTCCGGCCGTCTAAAGGTTAATAGTCGTACTTTTTACAAAAGAGGAAATATTCTTGATTATGAGAACGATTTTCAACATAGAAAAATTGATTACACTTGTCAACAAAATGTGACCTATGTGCTCATGGAATGAGATATATCATTTCTGAAGTAATTTTTTGTGCTGAATCTGGCCTTTATTTCTCTTCAGCAAGTCAGGTTTTCGAGATTTTTTACACCAAAAATTGTTTTGAAAAATCTTAAATCATGAGATAAAATGTCGTAAAAAATTCTTTCAATGAAAAGCAATATATGATTTCAATGCAGTTTTTAATGTCGCATCCAACGGTAGGCTTGGTTTTTTTGATATCTTGTACGGTTGCTGAGATAATATAGAAAAACTGAGAAAAAACGCGAAAAAACTGATTCACAAAAAACTGCATACCTTGATGAAAACATTTTTTTTCTTGTGTTCCTGGTGTCATTCTCTTCGTTTTTTAATGCCAAAGATGAAAAAATTACAGGGTGCAGGCTATCACTGTTCAAAAGATACGTGGCAGAGAAATTTGCTCTTTCTACAGAGTTGCCAGTTTGACGGCTTACACGTCCTTGAAGCGAATCATTGTACGGTGACTAGTATTTTATTGCATTAAAATACTCAATATCTGCAAATTTCACATTATTCACAAAATTTTTCATTTTCTCAGTGTTAACAGTATTCAAAGCTTCGGATTCTTGAACAGGTTTTAATCGCGCAGGTGTCACACCGGGGCTGTACACGTGATACAAAGAATAGATCGGGGGAAAGTGTACATGGCGTATGCGCAACTCCCCTCTACCTCTACAGCTCTGAGCTCTCTTGCGTATCGCGTTCCGTGCTGTTCTCATTTCATGCTAGATCTCTGCGGACTCACATGTATGCTACCTATACTCTAGGACTAGAAGTCATTCCTATTGAACCCCAATTCATTAGCGCTTATTGTGAGCTGCTATCTTTCGACACTCATTCTGCAACCACTTATTTAGCACAAGTCGAGCAAAGCACATAGCAAAAGTTATCGGGATGATTTTTGCAACAACGCTCCATTTTGCAATTGTTGCAGAATGAGTGTCGAAAGATAGCAGCTCACAATTAGCGCTAATGGATTAGGGTTCAATAGGAATGACTTCTAGCCCTAGAGTATAGGTAGCATACATGTGACTCCACAGAGGTCTAGCATGAAATGAGAACAGCACGGACCACGATACGCAGGAGAGCTCAGAGCTGTAGAGGTAGAGGGGAGTTGCGCATGCGCCATGTACACTTTCCCCGATCGATTCCTTGTATCACGTGTACAGTGCCGGTGTGACGCTTGCGTGATTAAAACCTGTTCAAGAATCCGAAGCTTTGAATACTGTTAACAGTGAGAAAATGAAAAACTTTGTGAATAATGTGAAATGTGCAGATATTGAGTGTTTTAATGCAATAAAATACTAGTCACAGTACAATGATTCGTTTCAAGTACGTGGAAGCCGTCAAACTGGCAACTCTGTATGCAATTTTTTCTTAAACCAATTTTTTTCGTGTTTTTTTCTCAGTTTTTCTAGATTATCTCAGCAACCGTACAAGATGCTTTTCATTGAAAACAGTTTTAACAACAATTTCTTTCCTGATTTAAGATTTTTCAACCAAAATTTTGATACAAAAAATCTCGAAAACCTGACGTGCTGAAGAGAAATAAAGGAACAAAAAAATACTTCGGAAATGACATATCTGATTCCATGAGCACATAGGTCACATTTTGTTAACCAGTGTTATTTAAAAAAATTTTCTTTATGGATTTGTTTATAGCTTTGTAAATATATATTTCCAACCTAAGTATATTCATTATTTAAAAATGAATTCTTTAATGGGCAGAAAACATTTTTCTTCTTCTTTCTTTCTTATTTTCTGCATGTAAAAATTAATGTTTAATCTTTCGTAGGAATTTTTTATATCTCCGTGAAAGGATTTCCATCGACCTATGTATATGTAATTTTTGAAAATAAATTCCTTAATGGACAGAAATCATTAAAAACATAAAAAAATTATTCAACATATAAAACTTATTATAAAAAGATTTTTTTTCTACATGAAAAAATTAATGCTTAATCAGTGAAGTTACCAGTGGACTCTCCATTATTACAGAGGGTTTCTGGAGGGATTTCCGACCACTACGGAATCCAAGTGCGAATTGCCAAAGCTGAAAATACGGCACAATATTGTCCCAATCACGGCAGCCAACACTCGACTATTGTTATTGCGCCAATCTCTGTGTTTGACTCGGCCAAGTTCTGGCCCAACGAGGGCGGCCTTTGTCGGCTTTTCAAATTTACCTACCTTCAGCCGAAGCTTGGCCCAGTATCGGCACTATACTCAGCCGATTGTCACATTTATGACGGTATACCCTTTCGAAATTAGAAAAGCCAAAGTCCGGCCCATCGACGGCATATTACTGGGAAAAGTTTCGCTTTTACTACGGTAAATTATTCTGAATCTTAGAAAACCAGAGTTCGGCACAGCATCGGCTTATTGCCGTGGCGAATATCTTATCTTCTCTGAAAAATCATATTTTCAGTAGAAACGCCAGATTCTGGCACAGCGATGGCCCATTACTAGTTCTATATTCTTCTTTACTCTGGCAAAGCATATTTTAAGTGGAGAAGCCGGAGTCCGGCACAGCGACACCATATTTATTGGCCAAGTGTCAGTTTTACGACGGCAAATCATTCTGAATCTTAGAAAACCAGAGTTCGGCACAGCATCGGCTCAGTGCCGTGCCGTATATCTTATCTTCTCCGGCAAATCATATTTTCAGAAGAAAAGCCAGATTCTGGCCCAGCAATGACCCATTACTAGTTCTAAATTTTTCTTTACTCCGGCACAGCATGTTTTCAGTGGAGCAGCCGGAGTCCGGCCCAGCGACGGCATATTACTGGGACAAGTGTCAGTTTTACTACGGCAAATCATTCTGAATCTTAGAAAACCAGAGTTCGGCACAGCATCGTCTCATTGCCGTGCCGCATATCTTATCTTCTCCGCCAAATCATATTTTCAGAAGAAAAGCCAGATTCTGGCCCAGTAATAGCCCATTGCTAGTTCTAAATTTTTCTTTACTCCGGCAAAGCATGTTTTAAGTGGAGAAGCCAGAGTCCGGCCCATCGACGGCATATTACTGGGACAAGTCTCACTTTTACTATGGCAAATAATTTTGAATTTGAGAAAACCAGAGTTCGGCACCGCATCGGCCCATTGCCGAGCCGAATATCTTATTTTCTCCGATAAATTATATTTTCAGAAGAAAAGCCAGATTCTGGCACAGCAATGGCCCATTAAAAGTTCTAAATTTTTCTTCACTCCGGCAAAGCATGTTTTAAGTGGAGTAACCAGAGTCCGGCCGAGCGAGGCCATATTGCTGGGTCAAGTGTCAGTTTTACTACGGCAAATCATTCTGAATCTTAGAAAACCAGAGTTCGGCACAGCATCGGCTCATTGCCGCGCCGAATATCCCAAGTGCGAATTGCCGGCATTGAATACACGGCCCAGGCTCGGTCCAATTTCGGCAGCCAAAGATCAGCTAATGTTATTTGGCCAATATCGGCATTTTAATCGGCCCAGTGTTGTGCCCGTACTGGCTGCCTATATTAGATATTCAAATTCGTCGATCTACCGCCGATGCTTGGCCCAGTGATGG
>CAKNWT010303328.1:0-11504 GCA_932066315.1 Andricus coriarius | reverse complement strand
AATTCATTTTTTTTGCGTTAAAGATTCATGATTTTAGTTAAAAATTAATTGTTTTATTGTTAAAAAATAAATGTTTAAATTATAAATTGACCTATTCTATTTTTGGTTCTAAACTGATCTTTTTTACCAGGAAAAAATGTATTTTGTGGAAAAATTATCTTTGTTAGAAAACTAATTTTTTTGGTTAAAATATCAACTGACTGGTTGAAAGTTGAACTACTTTGTTAAAAAATAATTTGTTTTGGTATAAGGTTAATAATTTTAGTTGAAAACTCACATGTATGGTTGATAATTTAACTATTTTTTTTTAAATTCGTTGTTTTTTTGTTTAAAATTAATTTTTTAACTGAAAATTTAACTATTTCTTTTTTGTCGAAAATTGATCTTTATTTTAGTTTAAAATTCAATTATTTAGTTGAAATTTCAGGTATTTTGTTGAAAATTCGTAGTTTTGTCTAAATTCAACTGTTTTTAATTAAAATTAACAAAAATATACATATATATTTTTTCAATGTCAGCTATTATATCTTTGATAGAGAATTTATATATTTTGGTTAAAAAATATTTTTTAACTGAAAAGTAAGTTATTCCACTTCCTGTATTTATAAATTCAACAAATTAATTTTTTTTGACAATTCAACTTTTTTGTTGAACGTTGAAATGCTTTGTTAAAAATTCCTTTTTTGAGTTTAAGATTCATGATTTTAGTTGAAAATCTATTTCTTTGATCGGAAATTAATCTTTTTAAGTGAGAAATTAACTAATTTGTTGAGGATTTGTTTTTTCCTGAACATTATTATTTTGTTAGTTAAAAATTCAACTTTTCTTTTTAAAATTCTTGTATTTGATTGAAAATTCGTGTTTTTGGTTGAATGTTAATTTTATTAACTTAGAATTTAAGTACATAGTCCATTTTTTATTGAAAATTTATGATTTTTAGTTGAAACTTCAACTGTTTGGTTGAACATTAAACTATTTTGTTCAAAATTTATTTGTTTTATTTGTTTAAGATTTATTTTAGTTGAAAATTGAACTATTTGGTTAAAAATTCGTTTTTCTGGTTGAAAATTAATTTTGTTAATTAAAAATTTATTTACTCCATTTTTTTTTTAATGGACCTTTTTTAGCTGCAAATTTAACAGATTGAATAATTTAAAGTGACTGATTTCATCAGTGAGTCAATTTGACTGATTTCAAAAGTCACTTTTGACTGCTTTGTCAGTCATTCAATTTTTTTTTTCATATTAGTCATTGTATTTTAATACAAATTTTAAAAAATTGTTTTTAACAACAAATTAAATGGAAATTAAGACGAAAGACAATTTCTTGTTAGCACCACACACTGCACTTGAACGGAAATTCACCTTGAAAAAAATTGCACAAGTCACTTTTATCCAATTTGGATTATTTTTAAAAAATGAGGCACTGAACTACTTTTTTTTTTTTTTTTAAAAAAAAGGTCGTGATGAAGAAAATAGGGAACGTCCTCGCGGCACGTTAGTCGTTCCTCGAATGACAGAAGTTGGTTTGACCAGAAGTAAGAGGGGTCTAGAAACGTATTTTTCACGGCCTTCTCCCATGCGTCATTGGTTTTAAAGCGACCCTACACCCACGATATTAAAAAAGAAAAAAAATTTCTAAAATTGTATCGAAAAAAACGTCATTTTTCCTCAAATTATAATGCAAAATAGACTTGAAACTGATACTAAGTTCCTACATTCTAAGAATTCAGTGACATTTCACAAGGCGACTAAAAAAATGGTCTAAAAGTAAATAAAAAATTTTGTTAACTTGTTTTTTTAAGCAATAGATCTTAAAAATTGTTTCTGACTTTCTTTTATTAATTATTTTCTTTATTTTGTAATAAAATCATATTGTTATTATCAGAAAAGTAACTACAAAATAATTTTGAAGTTATCTCGTTTTTCCATAATTATTAAATATGAAACTGAACAAATAAATTGTAGATGATTAAAAAATTTTCTCAAAAGAATAGGGGAATAAATTCTTGTAAATAAAATTTATGTAAGTACCACATTCCTAAGCTTTCAAGAAGAAATATAATGCATTTTAAACAAAATAATTCAATTCTTAAAAAAAAAATTATTTTTTTACCACAAGAGATTAATTTTAAGCAAAAAAGTGGAATTTCTAAACAAATAGTTGAATTTTCAACTAAAAACTATCAGTTTTGAGCCATAAATGGAATACTTAAATTTTCAGTTAATAGAATAATTTTCAGTCAAGAAAAAAGAAATTTTCAACAAAAAAGGTAAATCTTCAACCAGCAAAATAAATTTTTAACAAAGTAGTTCAGCTTTCAACCAAGATAAATAAAATTTCAGCTAAAAATGGAACAGTTAAATTTTTAGCTAGGAAAATTAATTTTCAACCAAAAAAGACGACATTTCTACAGAACAGATTAATTTTTAACCCGAAAATATAAATTTTCAACAAAAAAGGTCATTTTCAACCAAACAGTTGTAATTTGAAAGTAAAAAGACAAATTTTTTAGAAAGCAGTTAAATCTCTAACCCGAAAATATGAAATTTCAGAAAAATCGTTTGATTTTCAACCAAATAATTAAATCTTCAACCAAAACAGATTGATTTTTAATTAAATAGTTGCATTTTCACTAAAAAAAAAAATTACAAAAAAAATGAATCTTCAAACTACAAGATAGAAAAAAATTCAACGAAATTGTTGAATTTTCAAGCCAAAAAGACGATTTTTCTACAAAATAGTTAAATTTTCAACCCGAATATATGAATTTTTAACAAAAAAGTTCATTTTTAAACAAATAGTTTAATTTTTAAGCCAGGAAGATGAATTTTCTATAAACCATTTAAATTTTCAACCAGAAAATATAAATGATGAATTTTCAACAACAAAAAGTAATTTTTAACGAAGTAGTTCAACTGTTACCAAAGTAGTCGAATTTTCAATTACGAAAGATCAATATTCAATCAAAATTGGAATTTTCAGTTACAAAATTAAATTTTTAACAAAAAAAAAGCGATTTTTCAACAAAATAGGGAAACTTTTAAACAAAAAGATGAAACTTCAATAAAAAAATGATTTTTTATAAAAACAGATCAAATTTTAGCCAAGAAGTTGAATTTTAAACGAAAAAAGATGAATTCTCAACGAAAAATGTAACATTTAATCTTTCTACCAAATTGTGAAATTTCCAAGGGAATTTTGAATGAAATAATTAACATTTCAACCAAAAGAGATTAATTCTGAATCAAAAATATAATACTAGACTTTTCAATTGAAAAAAATTATTTTTAACCAAAAAATATGGACTTTCTCCAAAAAAATGAATTTTAAACCTGAAGGGATGATTTTTTTATCCAAGAAGACAGATGTTCAACAAAACGGTTGCATTTTCAATTTGCAAATGAGTTTTTAACAAAATAGTTTAATTTTCAACAAAACATATGAATTTTTAACAAAATAATTAAATTTTCAAAAAAAAAGAGATGAATTCTGAACAGTGCCCCCAATTCGGAACCGGACCGCACTGCGCATGCGTCGCACCAGCAGCCTGATTGGATTTTGATCGCGCGCTTATTTGAAATGATTAAATATGCAAATCAATTTTTTGCAATATGTAATAACCATAGAGTACAAAAAAATATTATGAATTTTAAAATTTACATTGGTGAAAAAAAGTATTCCATCCTGTGCATTTAAAATCAATCATTTATTTATAAAGAGTACAAACAAATAATTATTCCACCTTGCACTCTAAAAGACTATTTTGTGATCTGAAAATTAATTGTTATCAATTCCACAATGATGATTTATTATGAAAAATTGATTCACACATGTAATAGTTTCAAAAAACGAATTTTCTATCCAAAAATCGTTGAATTTTCAATTAACAAATATCAGTTTTTGACAAAATAGTTGAATTGTCAACTTAATAATCAAAATTTGAACCAAAAAGACGAATTCGCAATCAAAAATATAATAGTAGACATTTCAAGCAGAAGAACTAGCTTCCAACCAAAAATAGTTATTTTTTCTTATTGGCTTCTATTAATTCAGTTCGAATTTAAACACAAAAAAAAGAGAAACGGGGGAAAAGGGGATTTTTTTTTTAACAGAGAGATGGAGAAAAATGATTTCTTTTTTATTTTTGGTCTAAACCAGAATGGTTATAATCTTTAGTTGTGAAAAAAGTTGCTCTCTACCTCCGCTAGGATTCGAACCCAGGTCTCACCCGACGGTCGAACCCGGTCTAGTGCTCCAACCTAGAGCACTAGACCGGCAATCTGTGAGACCTGGGTTCGAATCCCAGCGGAGCTGAAGAGAAATTTTTTTCACAGCTAAAGACTATAACCATTTTCGTTTAAACTATGTAGATCACAAACCGTAAGACCATAGACAAAAAACAATTATACTATGCTGGTAATAAAATAAACATAACATCAAAATTCAATTATTTATTTTTGAACAGAATAGTGTCGATAAATTTGAATTACGTCCTGATCATGAGTTGACCCCGATTTATTTATATTGTCCTCTTTCTTTTATAAGCGTGGTTAATAGTTAACACTTGAAGGTTTCTTTCGCCTACCGTTGTAACTTACATGGCAAATCGTCTCAGAACAGGAAACCCCACGACAAATCCGATCTCTAAGCCCCCATTACTAATTAGATAAAGTTGTTCAAATAAAATAATTATTATAATACTTTTTATTCTTATATATATATATATATGCAATTTTTAAATTCATTATTCAAATTTAAAAAATAAAATAAAATCGGATATGGTTTAGAGGTTCCTTATTTTAATTAACTTATTTTATTTTGTAACTGGAACACTGTATGTCAAGTTCTTAAAGAAAACTGCGAAACAAGAAAAAATTACTACTTTCTTTAAAAATTAGTTTAAGAAATTGCATTAAAAGATGTATGAAAATTTAGTTAATTTTCAGGACATTGAGAAAATAAAAACAATAAAAAAATTCAAATAGGGGACCACTGAATCATATCTGATTTCGATTTTTATCTAATTTATTTAGATTTCAAAATCAATTTTTTTTGCATGAACTTTGATACAAATTTGTAAATAATAAACTTATTTGTAGTCCGAATTTAAAAGTATATAGTCAGAAATAAAAAAGTGTGGACTGGATAATTAACTTGATTTTTGAAGCAAAATTTCAAGTTTTTCTAACATAATATTTTTAAAGTATAAAAAATTAAAATTTTCACTCAAATGCGAATTGAATTGATAGAACTAAATATGAAAATCTAATTATTTTTAGTTGAAAGTTCATTATTTTCGGTTGAAAAGTCCAATATTAAATTTTTGGTTAAGAATTCATATTTTTTATTGAAAATCTGATTATCTGGCTCAAATTTGAATTATTTTGTTGAAAATTCAATAATTTTGTTATAAAGTTAAAAACTGTATTGTTGAAAATTGTTCTTTTTGGTAGAATATAAATTTTGTTGGTTAAAAAAAAAAAATTTTTTGTTGAAAATTAATCTGTTTTCGTTGAGAATTGAAGTATTTTGTTAAAAATTAGTTCTTGTTGTTAAATCCAATTGTTTTTTATTTTAAATTACATTTTTTTTGCTAAAATATGGAATATTACATTTTTCTTTGAAAAATCAACTTTTTAGGGTTAAAAATTCAACTCCTTGGTTGAAAATTGAATTATTTTCATAAAACTTTATTTTTTTGGTTGAAGATTCATATTTTTAGATGAAAATTCGTTTTTTTTGGGGAGGGGGAGGATTCACAATTTTTTTTAACTGAAAATTTAACTATTTTGTGGAACATTCAACTGATTTTCGAAAATTAACTTTTTTTTTAAGATTCATAATCTAGGGTTGAAACTTCAACTATTTTGTAGAAAATTCGTCTTTTTGGATCGAAAATCCAACAATTTAGTAGAAAATTCAACTACTTAGTGCAAAATTAAACTGTTTTGTGGAAAAATAGTTTGTTTTTTTTTAACAGAAAATTAATTCTTGTTGTTAAATCCAACTGTTTTTCATTTTAAATAAAATATTTTTTTGCTAAAATATGGAATATTATTTTTCTTTGAAAAATCATCTTTTTAAGGTTAAAAATTCCACTCCTTGGTTGAAAATTGAATTATTTTCATAAAAGTTCATTTTTTTGGTTGAAGATTCATATTTTTAGATGAAAATTCGTTTTTTTTGTGGGGGAGGGGGTACAATTTTTTAAGCTGAAAATTGAACTATTTTGTTGAAAATTCAACTGATTTTCGAAAATTAACTTTTTTTTAAGATTCATAATCTCGGGTTGAAAATTCAACTGTTTTGTAGAAAATTCGTATTTTTGGACCGAAAATCCAACAATTTGGTAGAAAATTCAACTATTTAGTACCAAATTAAACTGTTTTGTGGAAAATTTGTTTTCTCTTTAAATAGGAAATTCATTCTCCAAAATGAAAATTTAAATACTCCAAATTTGGTTAAAAATTGATCATTATAAGTTTAAAAATGTATGTAAATTGTTGAGAATTTGATTCGTTAAAAATTTTGTTATTTGGTTCAAAACTGAATTATTTTGTACAAAATTCAATAATTCTGTTATAAAGTTATACTTCTTGGTTGAAGATTCGTCTTTTAGGTTTGAAAATTTATTTATTTCTGTAGAAATTTCTCTTTTTTTGGTCAAAAATTCATCTTATTGGTGAAATATCAATTTTGTTGGTTAAAAATGCAACTGCTTAATTGAAAATTAACATGTTTTCGTTGAGAATTCAACTATTTTGTTAAAACTTCGTTTTATTTTGTTGAAAATTGATTTTTTAAACAAAAAATTCAACTATTTTGTTGCTAATTCAATTGATCGGTTGAAAATGAACTTTTTTGTTGAAAATTCGTCTTTTTGCTTTGAAAATTCAACAGTTTGGTAGCAAAATCAACTATTTGATACAAAATCAAACTGTTTGGTAAAGAAATTGTTTTTTTAATTGAAAATTAAATCTCCTAAACAAACAAAATTAACTACTCACTCTTATGTTAAAAATTAATTTAACAATTCAACTATTTAATTCAAAAAAATTTTTAACCAAAAAAATATAAACTAAAAATTAATTAAATAAAATTGAGACTAACATCACATGCTCTGTTAAAACTATTTATTTGACAAATTATGTAATTTGCTGAAGAATCCCCTTGTTTGCTTAAAAATTAATCTTCTGCATTGTAAATTTATCTTTTCGGTTGAAAATTGAATCATTTGGTCGCAAATTCAACTGTTTTGTAGAAAGCTGACATTTCTGGTTAAAAATGTAACTCCTTGGTTCAAAAGTTATGAGAAAAATGAGTACAAAGAAAAATATAACCTTGAAAGTGTTTACGCGAAATGCTTATAATAACAAATATATAAATAACCCAGTGCACCCAATTCGGTTCATCAACTGCACTGCGCATGCGTTGCATCGGCAATCTCATTGGCTGTAAATGGCGCGCGATCAACATCCAATGAGGCTGTTGGTGCGACGCATGCGCAGTGCGGTTGGGGATCCAAATTGGGCGCACTGACATAACCTTGAAGTTGTTTACTCAAATTCGTCGATCAAAAATGCACAATATCATTTTGTGACGTCCTCGGGACCCTTCCGAGAACATTTTAGAAACTTAGCACGGACACGAACCAGTTCAGTCGTGGAACGGTCTCGATGTCGGTAAGGTAGGAATTTGTATTTAAAAACGCCTTTCCCTATCTAGTATCTACTGTGGTGAGTCCGAGGCCTCTTAAACTTTAAAGGGTAATCGATTGGATGCATTTGTCAAATTGAAGGTACACTTTACCCATAAAATGACAGCTAAATTGTAAGCGAAGCGTTTACTTATTCATGTGGAATTTTTTGTGATAAAAGTCCACCGGTAGAGTGCGATACTGTCAATAGCAATCTTCTTCGAGACATCAAGACCCTGAGAAGCTACTTTCTACCTTCGAGGCTAACCGGCACCCATTGGCATGGCTTCGAACTGTCACCGATATGACGCCATAATAATACAAATTTACTAACGAACCCATGGAAAAAAATTTGACTGCAGAGAATTTTTTTTTTTAATTACGAAAATTGACGCGGTGTGAAGGCATCATGAGGGTGACCATAAACTTCATTTTTTCAAAATTCCCTGATTTTTCCGTGACCAATTTTTTCATTTTTCCTGAACATTAATATTTGAAGACTAGCATTTTAATCTTGCAATATTCTTAACATAGAATCTTTTATTAAAGGAATAAAAGAATTTCAAATTTAAATTAAAAAAATTAAATTTCTAATTCAAAAGGACGAACTTTCAACCAAATTGTTGAATTTTTAGCGAAATTGTAGAATTTTTAATCTGCAAGACTAAAATTCAAACAAATAATTGAACTTTTTAGAAGACAGTTAAATTTTCTGCAAAACAAAATTGAATTTTCAAATCAAAAGGATTTTCTGACCAAATAGACGAATTTTCAACAAAAAAGTGTAATCTTCAACCAAAAAAAGATAAATTTTTAAGCAAATACTTGAATTCTCAAATAAATAATCAAATTTTCAACAAAATAGTTGAATTTTTCAAATACATGAATTCTCAAGCTAAAAAGTCGAATTTTTTAGAAAACAATTGACTTAAAGCCGAAAAGATGAATTTTCAACAAAAAAGTTCATTTTCAATCAAGAAAAATTAATTTTTAACCAAACGGTTCTATTTCGAAAATATTACAAAAATTTTCTATATGTTATGTAGTTTTAAAAATTTATTTTATTTCTGAATTTTCCTTTTTTACACTGAATACATAAAATTTTTAAAAAATATTCAAGATATCGAAAATTCCCAAAAGATCAGGGTGGCTGAAAAAAACGATTTTCAAAATTCCTTGACTTATCCTCAACCATCAATATTTAAAGCCGAGCCTTTTAATCTACCTTTTTAAATTTAATAAAATATAAAAACTTTAGATTAAAATTTAAAAAAATTTTATATTGAATCATTTTTTTTTAAATGTTGAATTTCTGACCTACAATGATGAATTTTCAACCGAATGGCTGAATTTTTAAATAGAAAAGATTAAACTTTTCCAAAAACATATGCAACTTTAATTTTTAACAAAAAGATGAATACTCAACATAAAATTTAATGGTTGATATTTAATAAAAATACAAATTTTCAACAAAATAGTTAAATTTTCAACCAAAGATTTGAACTTTTAACAAAATAATTAAATTTTCAACAAAACAGTAAAATTTTCAATAAATAGTCGAATTTTCAACCTACGAAGATGAATTCTCTACGAAAAATGTAATAGCTGATATTTCAACCGAACAAAATTAATTTTCTACCAAAAGAGATGAATTTTAAAGTCAAATTTTCAGCCAAAAAGATGAATTTGCTATCAAAAATTCAAAATTTTCGAGAAAATACATGATTTTTCAAACAAACAGTTGAATTTTAAACTAAAAAGATTATTTTTCAATGAAAAAGAGATTAATTTTCAACTAAAATTATGAATTTTCCAACTAAAAAGATGAATTTTCTGTAAGAAAGTTAAATTTTCAAGAAAAAAGTTAATTTTTAATCAAACAATTGCATTTTTAACCAAAAAAGAATATCAAACCAAGAAGATTAGTTTTCTGTCAAAAAAATAGAATATTAAATTAGCAGAAACTTTAATTCCTAAAAAAAAGGAAGAATTTCTTGCCCAAACAGACGAGTGCACAACAAGAAACTTGAAATTTCAACAAAAAAGGATGAGTTTTCGTCAAAATACTTGATCTTTCAATAAAATCGTTGAATTTTCAACATAAAACTTGAATTTTCTACTACAAACATTAATTTTCAACCAAATAGTCAAGTTTTGAAACAAAAAATATTAAGCTTCAACCAAAAACAGAGTTGAGTCTTTAAACCGAAAAAAGCTGAATTCTAAATAAAAAATTAAATAGCAGATATTTCAAGAACAAAAAAAAACTGATTTTCAATCAAATAGTTAAATTTTAAACCAATGAGTTGAATTTTCAACAAAAAAAAATAAATAAAATTTCAATAAAATAGTTGCATTTTCAACCCAAAAATGAGTATTCTCAACAAAAAAGTTAATTTTCAATCAAGCTGTTGCAGTTTTAACCAAAAAGAGGAAATTTTAACCAAAAAGATTAGTTGTCTACCAATAAAGACGAATTTGTTACTAAAAAATATAAATTTTGAACAAAAAATGGAAAAGTTACATTTTCAGGTAAAACATAATTTTAACTAGAAGAAGAAAAATTATTTTTAACCAAAGAGATGAATCTTCGAAGATAAAAATAAATTGTCAACAAAGTGGTCCAACTTTTACCCAAGTAGTTGAATTTTCCATTAACAACAACAACAAAATTTTAGCCAAAAATGGAATAGTTGCATTTTGAATAAAAAGAGATCAAATTTTTAACAAAAGAGATGAATTTTCAAGCCAAATAGATGAATTTTTAATTTAAAAAAAGTGAATTTTCTACCAAGAATAACTTTCCAGTCAATAGAGAAAAACAATTTCAACCAAATTGTTGAATTTTAGAGCCAAAAAGACGAATTTTTCACAACAAAAGTTGACTCTTAAAGTGGAAAATATGAATTTTCATCCAAACAGTTCATTTTCAACCAAATAATTGAATTTTCTACCAAAATAATAAAATTTGTAACCCAACGAGAAAAATGTATAACAAAACAGTTGAATTTTTTATTCAAAATCACGAATTTTTTACAAAATAGTTGAATTTTCACCCAAAAAATATAAATTTTCAACCAAAAGCGATCAATTTTCAACCAATAATGGAATAATTAAACTTTCAGTTAAAAAATTAATTTTCAATCGAAAGAAAACGAATTTTCAACCAAATAGTTCTATCTTTAACCAGTAAAATGAATTTTCAACAAAAAAGATGAATTTTGAACTTCAATTGTCCTTTTTCAATTTAAAAAATTAATTTTCAACAAAAGAAAACGAATTTGCAACCAAAAAGATTATTTCTCAATTAAAATGATGAATTTTCAACAAAAATGATTTTTTAATAAAGTAGTTTAACTTTCACCCAAATAACTTTTTTCTGGTTAAAAATTAAACTGCTTTGTAAAAAATTCGTATTTTCGCCTGGAAAATTAAACAACTTGGTAGAAAGCTTAACCACTTGTTCGAAAATTTATGTATTTTGTTGAAAATTCGTCTGTTATGGAAGAAAATAAATTTTTTGGTTAAAAATGAAATTGTTTAGTTGAAAATAATATATTTTAGATGAGAATACAAGTATTTTGTTAAAAATTTGTCTTTGTTAGTTATATCCAACTGTTTTTTTTATTTTAAATTAAAATCTGTTTTTTCGTTTTTTAAATATCAACTATTATTATCAACTATTACATTTTTCGTTGAAAACTCATCTTTTTAGATTAAAAATGCAGCTCCTTGGTTGAAAGTTGAACTACTTTCTCAAAAATTCTTTTTTTTTTGGTTGAAGATTTATAATTTTATTTTAAAA